>CAKNYM010034399.1:0-34851 GCA_932195095.1 Andricus curvator
ATATATATATATATACGTCACGGGACGTGACACCTCCCCCCTAAGTCGAACGCGGGGTGAAGCATTCAGGTGGGCTTCAGAGTCCCACATGGAGCGAACGTCCGCGTTCGAACGTATGGTAGAAGGGTCATCATAAATACTAGATTAAAGAAATAGACGCAATTATTTCTTATATGTCAGTTTATATTCGTGAAACGAACATATAAAAGTATACAAAAAATATATATATGTATAATATCAAATATGTTTTGAGATCATTGATTACATATTGTACTTATAGTTTCTGCGTGGACGAAAACAATGTGGAGGTACATGTCCTCTCTCATAGCATCTTTCGCATGCGTTTAACCATTTATAAAGTTTTATTTTATTTGTACTAACTTGTGCATCTGAAATTATGTGCACATTCACATTCTCGTGAATATTGATTCTTAAATTAGTATAATTTTCTTCGGAAAACATAAATTTTTCTGTTAACGCTTCTAACATATGGCGAGCAGCATTTTGTCTCGCAGACTTTTTTGTAGATGCAGGCTCACCTTCATATAAATATTTTACATTATTTTTATGCATTATACATTTAGCCTCAAATGGTGGCAATTCGGCGTGATGACCTAGTGTCTTTACAATAAAAATAGGTTTCGAAAAATCGTATTCGATACTTATTTCGTTAAGGGTTTGTACTGCTGAGGATTTCGAGAGGTTTCTTTCCATTGCCATGTTATCTGTAAAAGAGAAACAGCAATATTTGGATTTTTAGATAACATGGCATTGAGAGTTCAGTTAAACTATATGACATTATATAATATATGGTGTTGATTTTAGCAGAAAATTTATTATAATATTTTTTATATGACGTAGTAGGTTTTAAAGTAAGATTTAATTACATATATAGCGTTGTCACAATAAAATTGAGTTTTATTTACAATTGTATTTAAGAAATTTTACTTTCGATGATAGTCTTACTTTTGGGCCATAACTAACAAAATTTTGGCGCCCAATTCGAATTTTTGAATGTTTTGTTATTACTAATTGGCATATCGGACACATTTTGCTAATTTAAAATATCTAATTTATTACTGTTTATCATTACAAGAAATCAAAACGCGTACAAATATTTTTGCTACAAAAAATTAAGAGATGAAGAGATACATAACCTGTAAATTTATAAAAATATGACAAATCGTGCAACTGTACTGAAATGTACTTGAAGAAAGAAAACAAGGTGAAAAGCTATTTTTTACTGTGATTATAATCATGGTACATACGTAATGAAATTTCGCGGAGTGTACTTTTTAATACAATTGTACTTTACTTGGTAACAATAATGGTAAAAATAAAAAATATGAGAACATCTATGTATATTTAATCATTACTTTCAAGAATTTCAGTGTCAGCATCCGAATCCTCTTCCGGATCCGCATCGGGCACAATTCTAGCATTTCTTTGATTATATCTTCTAATTAATTTTCGAACACATGTTTCGCAGTCTTGTGCCCGATTGCGAACCACAAATAATTGTTTCGTGCAAACGCAACAGTATAAAAGGTGTGGGGATTCAGATGCTACGTGAGGGTCGACCAATTCTTGGCAGTTAACCCTTTCTGCATCCACAATTCTTGTTTCGTAACATGTTCTACAAATGAAGGTGCCACTTCTCCTATGTTGATAGGTCAGTGGTATGCCTATCATCATAGAGCAGCAAAAGAAGCGCATTAATTCCGCGTATGCGTTAAAATCGATATCAAGTGTTGGTGTAATGTTTTCTGCACTTTCTGCTTCAAGGAAAACCTGGTCTGCGATAGGTGGAGTCATTTTCCTGAAGGGAATTATAAAATTTATTTATAAGAGTGTATTATATTTATATAGAGATGTAGAAAAAGGAGAAAGATAGGTTAAACGAGAAGGAGTTAAGAGAAATTTAAGAATGGTTAGTTACTATTACTTCTTCATTTTTTAAAATTGCGCTTCGACTGCAAAGGAATTCTTCTATGCATAAATAGCATTCTTCTGATTTACACCGTGGTTTTATGACATCTACTGCGCAATTGTGACATTTAGTGTATATATTAAATTTAGCAATTGAATGCCATTCTAAATAGCAATCGAATTCCCTTTGTTTGTCTAGTGGTAATTTTTCAAAGCAAAAAGGGCAGAAACGTTTCTTTGTTTGAGTATTATAATAAATAAATAACATGGATGGTTCCATATCAAAACAAAAACTATGCATTAAATGACCGTAAAAAATAGGGTGATTTCTTGGAAGAACGCCGTCTACATATCTTGAGTCGGTACATGCTGGTTCTTTTGCAGTCGGGATCATTATTCTACAAAGTTAAAAGAAAAAGATCCAATCTTAAATGTTATACAAGAGGTATGTATCTATAAGATTGTTATGAAACAGTAAAATTGGATTTACATAGCATAGAATAAGTAACTTTTATGGAAAAGAATTATGTAGCTTCCCATTAGAAAAATAGTTTTTACATTAACAAAAGTAAATATTTTGCAAGAACGATCCTTCTAATAGTATAGAGAGAGATAAGAACATAGTTTGCTTCTACGAGTGATAGAAATTTGAATAAAAAGGTAGAAGGAAAAAGAAATGTCTTGAGGACTATAAAAATCCGAATACGTGTTGTGGGTCTAGGATGGATTCTCTACGCGGAGGGTAATAAAATCGTATCTAGGTGACTAAGATTATTAGGCAGGTTTGGAGGAAGGGCCTATAGATTTTTATGATGATGACGGGTATGAATAGTTAATTTAAAGAAAATGCAGTTAAATGATTAGTTAAAAACTAGTAGGAAAAGTCGTAAAATTTTGTGTAGAGACTTTTAACTTTCTCATGGAAGATTCAAAGTTTAGTTTAGTTGAGAATTTTCGTGATCGTGGAAGAAGAAAAAAAAACGAACCATGAGTCAGGATCAGGTGGATGTTTTGTTTATTGGGGGTTTTGAAGAGTTTGAGAAAATTTAAGAAGTTGGACAATTTCAAGAAAATTGGAAAGTTAGAAATACAGAAAGAGAATGTGATGTAAATGAAATTGTGGAAGATACTGCAAATGAAGAATTTGAGAATCTTTTAAATGAGTTATTTTCGGGGACAGATGATAATAATAATAGTGACAATATAGAGGCTATGCAAATAAGCGAAAATGGACAAGGTGTACAAGTTAGTGAGAGTGTAGAAATTATACAGAATAGTTTAAATGAGGATATAGAATTTATTGACAATGATAGGTTAACAGTACATGAAACAATTAATAGGGTAGTGCATCGTGAGTGTGCTGAAATCGTAGTTAGTGAGGAAGTAGTAGAAAGTGTACCTGTGTGTAATTTCATTATAATTAACATTCCAAATAATGAAAAGGACAGAATAAATAATTTGTTTCATGAGGTCGAGAGAGAAAAAATTATAGTTTTTCTTCAAGGTGAAGAAATTGAATGTCCAGAAGAGTGGCAAAAATTGGACTCGAAGAAAAAAATAAAATTAATGGACAAAATTAGGAGTCAGTTTAAAAGACATGGAAAAGATGGTGCTTTACATCTTGATAAGAAATTTTATCACTTGAAGGAAGGAAAACTAGAGGAAGTAATAAATTTTCAAATACTCTAATATTATTACTTAACAAATGGAGAATTTATTCTTAACCTTTATTAATTACAGCTTCAAGATACAAGATTAATTCGCTGGCTAAATAATGGTCAGAGAAAAGTTAAAAAGGATTTATCTATGCGCTTAGGAGAATCAATTGTTAAAATTCCGCTTGAATGGAAAAGTGTTAGAAGAATGACAGTGAGTGATTATTCAGCGCCTCTTGTAAAGAAGATTAAAAAAAATAAGGAAAATGAAATAGCGTTTACGTCAGGTGGAATGCGATGGGAGTACAAAAATTTAGAGGTTACTAGGGTAAGTTTGAAATAAAAGTATTCATTAGTGTTCATTTACATAAGTCCATAGATGAGGGACGAAAATTTTGATTATATTTTAATTGCAATTTTAGATTGGTAATTCTGAACAAAAATGGACTGGTGAAAACGCAACGTGCAAAGTATCTCGAGAAGATCGAGAAGTTTCCTTGAAGGGGGTGACGATCTTAATGCCTTGGGAGTGGCTAATAATAAATAGGCCAGGCATTGAGGAGAATAAAAGAATTTTGCAGGCGAAATTTAAAAGTATGGATTTGGATAGTGCTTTCCTTTTCAATGAGGGGAGATACAGGATAAGAAACAATGAGATTGTGGAGGTGAGATAATATGATAATTAAGGGTTAATTTTGTTTGTTTGTTTATTATTATATTCGTCTAATATCCGATTTTTCTTTTTATTTCAGTATCATGAATTGAGTGATTCCGAAGACTGATAGAATTTAAGTTATTGTAAATTTTAAATTATACTTAGTAGTAAATTTTGTTAATAGTGTAAATATAATTACTAGTTTTTTGTTGTTGTTATATCTAATTTGTTTTAATATTAATTTCGTATATTATCATGCAGTTGTGAATCAAAATTTTCTTTTAAAACTGAAATTTGATTTCGTCAAGTAAAGGCTTGTCCATTAAACTTAATGGAGTTGTGTGTTTTATTTCAGTCATAATTGGTTTTTGACTTTTGAAGTTTTTATTAATTTTTCCAATTTTGAAAATCAGTAATCCAATTAAAATTATTGTAAGTAACATTGTCATTGTTAGAATAAATAAAATTCCTTGATTTGGAATATTTAACGTTTCATCATTTTGGAAAAATTGTGGAGTTTTAGAAAGTTTTTCTAGGATAAATATTTCATCTTCGAAGAGGGATAGTGGCATGTCTTCCCTATTTTCAAAATGAGAAAGTATTCTTTTCAGTAAATGAGGTTGTTGGATAGAATAATTATATAGCAAGGTGCTGATGGAAGAAAGTGAAAGGGTTGATTTGTGTATTGGAATTGACGAATCCAATATTTTCAAATTTTGATTAGAATGGTAAGATGTTAGTACAGGGTTTAGTTTACAATCTGGATCTATTTGTATTATTCCCGTGTTTTTAATATCAATAAAAACATTTGGTTCTTCAGGACAGTATAATTGAAATCGCTTGGGGAAAAAGGTTGAATAGAGCCAGCCATAATGAGCTTGTAATGGACTCCAGAAATAATAATTGTTGATATTTACAACAAATTGACATTTATAAGGTTTGGCCTGAGTGATAATGGTTGTTTCACAGATAGGATTTTCTTCAGTGTTGAATATTTGATAATTGACATGGCAAAAATTTCCAATATCAGTTTGATAACATGATTTAATAAACTGGTCGTCTGCTAAGAAATAGTTTTTATTATCTGATGAAAGGGCCAGATAAGAAATTTGAGGTTTATGATGAATTGACAGAGTGTGTTTGTCATTAGCGTCAAAAAATATAGGAAATGCATGTGGCTTGAATAGATGGAAATTATCTGAAGAAGGTATAAGAATAGTTAACATAAAAATTAAATAGTTTTTAACTGTGAAATGTTTAATTTTTGAAAATGGAAGAATGTTAAAGAAAAAGGAAGTAGAGAGGTTCAGTTTAAAATTAAGGAAAGAGTCGGGAAAGAGTAGAGGGTGACATAAATTTGTAACTGTATGCGTGAGGGCTTCTAAAAGGTGTTTTAAAAGAGAGGTATAGGAGTCGATAGTCTCTTCTAGATCTTTTGTTAGATTTTCGAAAGCAGGGCTATTGAACCTGGCGTTAAAACCGACTTGTTCGTTGAAGTCTTCGACTCTTGAGATGATTTTAGAAAAATTTTTCATTTTTGAAGAGATCAAATTAGGGATTAGAAATAAATTATCTTCGGGTGAATAAAGAGAAATTTCTTGGTTGTCTTCTAATTTTTTAAATGAGTTCTGAACTTTTTCTAAAAATGGATCATTTCCTGAAGAAAATAAGTTATTGATTGGATATCAATTTTATGACTACTCGCATTGCAAACGTCAGATTTTTGTGTACATCCTATAATGAGTTTGATGTAGTTCTCGATTATCTGGTGTTTGAAATTATATAATTCGAATATGTCTAAATAAGACAAAAAATGATATTCTTCGGAAAGGATTTGGATATCAATAATAGGCTCGAGGTAAACACCTAATGAGTGCGAAAAAAGAGAGTCGATGTACGAGGTTGTTGCATCAGATGGGGTTACTAGGAATAATATCAAAAAGATACCAGGTGAAGGTTTGAGTTTTGAATTCATTTTGCTTCTCCGAAGCCTGTAAAAAGAAAACAAAAATTAGTGTGAAAGAAGGTTTTTATAATTGAGTGCTTTTAGATCTAGGAGTTCGTTCAGAGAAAGGGCGAAGAAGTCGATTGAGAATTTGAGGATTTCGTAACGGAGTAGGGGGCGGGATTTGTGTTGTCTTATCAATTTTTCTGGTGATATTTGTAAGACATTCTTTTGTGGAATGTACTTGTGTATTGCAGTATTTACAAGAATTTTCCCATGGAACCAATTTGGGTCTGGGATCAGTTTGAACTTCTTGATCTTTTGTCTTAATTTTTTTTTGATATGTTTCTGTGTCATCTTTATCACAAAGATCGTAACATTGTATCAATAATTTAAGAAGCCCTAATGCTGCTTTATTTCTGGCTAATTCTTTTGTTTTTCCGCTTGGAATTACAAGGTGTTCTAAAGTAGAGGCTTGCGCGAGAAAGAACGAATGCGATCGCGAATGTTGATCTGGATAGGTTATTATTTGTGGCAATGGTAATCCATATTTGATAGTGAAATTCTTGAGAATTTCTACGTGATTTAGAATGCCCATGGAGTTACATCTGGTTAATTTCCTTGGATTTCTTGGGATGTGGGTAGGTTCTTCGTAATAGTGCTCCTTTGAAGTTGTGTTCCTGAAGTACGGAATTTTAATTAACGTTTATGATATTGATTTTGAGGTCTGAATCCACATTTACAACATTTTTTATAACTTTTTCCAGATGGGCCTGGTTTATCATGTGATACATAAAAATGTTTAGTTGGAGAACAGGATTTTGGAATTCTGCCTAGCTTTCTTCTTTTTGTGCAATTAGTATCTGTAGAACGGTCTACAGTGTCTATAGAAGTATATGTAGTAGGTGTTTCAGGAGTAAGAGTGGGGTTGTTTTGTAGAGAATTCATAGAGTTGTTTGCAGGAATATTTGAAAGATTCATAGAAGAGTCATGCACAGTAATATGAAAGTTTTGAAGTGAGTTTGCTAGAATTTCTTCGTAAGTTGAATTAAGGAGACCTCTGTTTGATATTAAATGAATTACTTTTATGGCAGCGAAGTTTTTCGCTTCTTTAAGTGTGTCAGCCATTCCTGTTTGTTTAATATTTTGGACAGTACAAATTGCTATCCAAGTAGAGTTTTCAGTTGATGTTCTAATATTTAATGTAGTAAATTGAGGATGTGGAAGATTGCGTCGTGCACATAGTCTTTGCAATTTTTCACATATTTCGCTACTGAAAGATGGTCGAAATTGTTCTAATTTATATTCTGTACCATCTGTCACCGCCATTAATAGACTTCGTGCTGCATTTTGTTTGACTAAATCTTCATCTTTCCCAGTACTAATAACTACATACATTTGATACTGTAATTGGACTCGAATATGATATTCATTGTTGGAATCTAAATCAATTGATAACTTGTATTCTAGAGGAGGTTCTCCTTTTTGTTGAAGAAATTTATTTGAAAGAGTTGTATAGGATTCATGCGACATGCTGAAGAAGGTTTAAAGTTGAATAGAGTAGTTAATTGTACTACGAGCTTCCTTGAGTTGTGAATGAGGATATAGAGTAGCGTCTGTAGTGAGTGGGATGGCTTCTTCTTTACCTGTATTTGAGTCAAGATATCGAGTGCTGTTCAATGGAGTGTTCTGCGCTTCTATGTGTGCGTGAGGTGCCGATGCTATAGGCGCCTGTGAGTCTATGTTATTGGGTCCGTCAGCAGGTGGTCGCTTTCCTAGATGTAATAATAAATTAGTAACAGAGTCCCAAAAGGCTCCTAAGTGATATAGTGACCAGCCGAATATTTTATGTAGAGTATAACCGTGAATTTACGTATCGGCAAATAGTTTAATTCCTCTGAAGATTATTATTATTCCTATTAATCCTGCACTAGCTGTACCAAAGTTTGTGAAAATAGCCCAGAATTTTCCCCATGCAGATTGGGCGATCCTATCGATTGTATCTTCATCTAGCAGGTTAAATATTGAGATGCCTTGATTATTTGTGGGTTGTCCCATCACTCCCCTAGCTAAGGTATTTAAGACCATAGGTTTCTCTGCATGAAACATAATATGATCTCTTAATTTTTCTAGATCGGCTTGTGAATATATGCCACTTGTGGCCAAAGATGAGGGGTTTGTGTATTCCCACGTGGGTTGTGTTTTAGGCATCATGACATTTGGTGTTGGCCCTTCAATAGGATTGGGTAACATTTTAAACCATTTCTCACCAAAGAAATACATTGATGGAACAAATGTGTTACAACTTATTTGAGTACCTGTATTTGAAATAATATCGGTCCGTGGAGTTAGAAAAAATGTTCGATTTCCTTTGAATACTGGAAGTTGCATATAGCATTCCTTGGTTTCACGAAAAACGACTTCAGCTTGAACACATTAAACTATATGGACTACTTCTCCGGCTACTACTGCCATATAACCTGGGCCTTTCATTAAACGATAAGCGAATTCGTCAGGTGCCTGGGTGGCTAAAATGAGTGAATTCCTAAATACTTGTTGTTCGAGTTTGCATTTTTCAGTTAAAACATCCCGATAAAGTTGTTTTACTTCGGTACGGATGTGTCTTTCCACGTAAACAAATTTGGAATTGACATATGTAAAAATACCCATGTTTTTTACTGCGATTTTTTGATTTTCAAAAACAGATAGGCCTTGATTATTCTCATAGATTAATAGTTTTGGGTGTTCAGTTCTCATTAGCAAGATATTGCATACAGGCATCAATGACTTGAATGCCAATACAAATGTTATATCATCTGTTACTAGGGAATATAAGATTTCGTTTCTTGTAATGTTTTCGTAAGTTTTGTTTGCAAAGCCAGAGTATAATAATTGGAATTTTTTGAAATTGCATGTTTCAGTCGGTAATGGGTTCCAAAAGGTTTGGCCTCCTTCTACATCGATACAAGTGGTGTCTGAGACTGTACATGCTACACCTGAACTTAAGTGAATCTTATCATCATTTAAATTAATAGTAGCGTAATAATCCCGTAATGAAATTGTATAAGTTGCTTCGACAACAACGTAATCCCAAGTGCCGAAAGGGTCTGAGAATGTAGTACCCGAACATTTTCCCCAATTAGTAGTGGTACCTGCTATCATTAGGGTATGTGAAAAAGAGTTGTTTGAACTTAACCCGAAAATTTGCTTTTTGTCCCCTACTGTTAATACTCCCGTTTTATGCATCAAGTCACATTGTTCATATGATACTTCGTGTATATATTCTTTGTACCCATTAGCTACTGATGCTACGTGAGAATGCATTCCACAATATTTTACTTCCCGTTTTACTTCTACTTTACATTGTATGACTTTTGTATTGCTATAATCGGTTATTTGCAGTAATTGTATGTTTACCGACTCGATGTTTAATTTGGGTGCAGGTATATCACATCCTCCTACCTCTAATAAAGACACGGTTGTTATATTCAGTTGGTTCGGGCCACAATCGTATCCCACGATGGCATGGATTGTTGTTGTATAATGTAAGTATGCAGTGAACAGAGCCAAAAGGAAGCCTCGTAAATCCATTTCTGGAAAAAGGAGGTTCCAAATTAGCGACTTGTTCTATTCATGGATACTTTTAATTACGTCATTATTGGTTTATTATGAACGTGATTTATATATATATTTCTTTTTATTTATTGCCATGCATAGTATATTCTAGAGTGATGATTTTTTTGTATAAGGAACGAGATACCTATTTTATCAGAGCTAGAACGTCGGCCAGTAAAACATGACCTGATAGGCGCAAGGCGAGGATGAGATTTTTGTATGCGTGTGGTCCTCTTGTTTTAATTGTTAACATAATATCTCTAATTGTGAATGGGTTAGCAAGATCCTTACTCCATTCAGGAATGTTGCAATCATCGTGATTAAAAATTCCAGTTTGAATTAAATATGGCCAGAGAATAATCATGTCGACTGAATAAGCGAATACGTCAACAAGAGCCTCGATTCGTTTGCGGTGGATTGGATCCATTGTCTGAAATAAATATTTTATTGCATATATTTCAGTACGTCGGCTAATACTCCGTGATCCGATAGTTGAAGACTTAAAATCAACTTTTCATAGGCTTTTGGTCCTCTGGTTTTAATTTTGAGGATTATATCCCTAGTTGTTTCTATGCTTCTGAGGTTTTGTGCCCATTTAGGAATATCACTGTCATTTCTTTAAAAAATTTCGGTATGAAATAAATATGGCCATAACATGAGCAGATCAATTTGATGCATAAAGGCGACGATAAGAGAGTCTATACGCTGACAGTGGATGGGATCCATCTGAAATTAAAATGATAAGGGCTTGTCGTTTAATTATTAACGGTTTGACATTTTATGTGTGAACGTTTAAGTCTATTGACGTGTACTACTGTAGGTTTGCCTTTTATGTCAATTTTGACGTTTCCTTTTCCTAATATTTCTAGGACTTCGTAAGGCCCTTTATATTGATCATCAAATTTTTTCTTAGGTTCTTTTCCAATTAATAGAAAGACGTTGTCTCCAGTGATGATTTCTAATGGATTAACTTTTCGATCATGATATATTTTTGACTTTTCTTTAGCCGCAATTAAATTTTGTCTCGCTTGAGTTCTCATTTCATATAATTTTCTTATAAAATTCGTTAGGTAATCGTCATAAGTTTGCAATTTTTCTTGCTTTGATAGTGGTTCATTTGATGGTTGACGAGCTAATTTACCGAAAACTAATTCATAGGGCGTACACTTTGTACCTTTATGGACACTTGTATTGTATGAAAACATGGCTAATTCAAGCCAATCGTCCCATTCGGAATTTTTTGAAACAAATTGTTTGAGGTATTCAGCTAACACGTGATGTGATCTTTCAAGAGACCCATTTGATTGTGGATGGAATGCTGTTGTTTTAAATTGCTTAATTCGAAAACGTTTTGCCATTCTTCTCATTAAATTGCTTAAAAAATTTGAACCTTGGTCAGTCAAAACTGCTTTTGGGGAACCGGAAATGCATATACATTTTTTAACAAAAATATCGGCTACTGTTGAAGCTTTCGCATCTGGAATCGCTAGAGCTAAAGCATATTTTGTAAAATTATCTTGAATAGTTAAGATATTTACGTTGCCTAATGTTGTTTGTGGAAGTGGGCCAACTATGTACATTGAAATTTTTTCGAATGCAGTTCCAGGCGTGTCCGTTATTATCATGGGATTTTTAGTTTTTACGCGAACTAATTTTTTGATTTGACATTGCAAGCACTGCTGAATATATTTCTGAATATCAATTTTCATATTCTCCCAATAATAATTCTGACGAATTCGATGATAAGTTTTTGTAACAACTTTATGACCTCCTAAAGCTGAAGAATGTGCCTCTTCAAGTAATTGAGTTCGTTGTTCTTTCGTTGGATATTGAACTATTCCCGTACAAATGATAATTTTGGTAGAAGAATCCGAAAAAGTTGAAATTAGAATTTCACATATTTCTTTCCAACCTACGTGATTAACTTGTGAAGTTTTTGCGATACTAATAGATCGTAAATTTAGTCTCACTGATATTGAATGCAAAGAAAGTATTGAAAGTTTAATACTGCTTAAAGTGTCTGACAAATTTTCTTTAGAATCAGCTTCAATGGGAAGGGTTAAATGATACTGCTGTCCTTTCTTTATTTCTTTAACAGCTCCTTTCTCAAGTTGGCTGAACTTAGGTAAAATACCACGTTTCGACAAAGCTCTTGATCCATTATCACGTGGGGAACCGTCAGTAGCAATAAAATAAGCATAATTATCTTTACGCATCGTTAATTGATCACGACACTCAACAAAATTTTGTTGTGTATGAGCTTGGGTATTCAAAGGAGGGGGTTTACTTTCTTCTAATTTATCTTCATTTGTCTCTTGAAACATTTCAGGATTTTTCACATTTCTTCCTTTTGGAACTTTTATAAAATCTTCTGGTTCCGAAAGTTCTTGCATATTTTCTTCATCGACAAAGTTTTCTCCATCTGAAAAATTTTGAAAATTTTCGTCATTTAGGACTTCATCTTCCGAAGTTGAGAGATTATCTTCTTCATTTTCCTTCTCTTCTTGTTGTGCAACAGGCTTTGCCTTGGATTTTTGGTAATTTTTCTTCTTCTTCTTTTTAACTTGTTTTCTTGAATTATCAAAATATTCTGTATCTAAATCAGATTCATCTTCATGTTCAAAGTTTATGTGCGTTTGCTGTTTTAAATTCAGAGACTCACCAGTGGTTGCCTCTTTTCTCGGTCTGCCTCTCTTTTCCAAGGCTTGCGGGTTGCTTGCATTTGTGACTTAGCTTGATTTTCAATTTGTTCATTAATTCGTGCTTGCTCTTCGTATTTTTGTTTCTGTCCTCTTGTAACCACAGTATTCCAAGATTGACAGAGAAGTTCGTTTTTCTTTATAATTTGTGGAAATAAAAGTAACATTGAAAGATAGAGAAGTTTCTGTATTGGACTATCAAAAAGTTCATTTTGTATTTCATTCAGAGATTCTTCACTTATTAAATTATGAAGCATTTCAGGAATTTTTTCCTTCAAAGATTCGCTATTTATTTTGATATTTTCTTCGGAATCTGAATTTTTATGATTCTCAAAGTTCAAGAATTCCATAGAATTGAGAGGATTTTCTTCCTCAAATGTTGAGTCATTCTCAGAAATTATATTAATTCCTACGGTTTCATCGTTTTCTAGAACGGGATTCCTCGAAAGCGCATCTGCATTAGCATTTGATTTTCCTGCTTTATAGACGACGTCATAATCATATTCGGCGAGTTTTAATCGCCATATTGAAACTCGAGAACACGGATCTTTAGAATTTTTGAACCAAACAAGGGGCTTATTGTCTGTAACGAGGGTGAATTTTCGTCCGTACAAATAAGGGCGAAAATATATTACAGAGTAGACTATCTCTAAAGCTTCTTTTTCATACGTATCGTATTTACTTTCAGTATCGGTTAATGATCTTGAAACATACGCAATTGGTTGGTCTTTACCTATTTTACCTTGCGAAAGTATTCCGCCTATGGCATAACCTGATGCATCTGTAGTTACAATGAAAGGTTTTGAAAAATCAGGTCGAATCAAAAGTGGTTCTTGACACAATTTATCTTTTAAAATATTGAAAGCTTGTTGCTGCTTTTCCGTCCAATTAAATGATATATCTTTTTTAAGGAGCTGATTTATTGGGGCTGCTATCTTAGCAAAATTTTCTATAAATCCCAAATATCCTACTTCGTGTCGTAGAAATTCGCACTTGTCGGGTTGTAAATGAAGATTTGAATTTCGTAATCGGCTCATTAGTTCAGTAAATTTTGATTCATGTTCTTCTAAAGTATTTGCGTAAATCACAATGTCATCTAGATAAACAAAGACTTCCGTTCCCTGAAGTCCCGTTAGAACTAAATCCATTAGTCTTTGAAACGTTGCCGGTGCGTTTTTTAAACCAAAAGGCATTCTGTCAAACTCATAATGTCCATAAGGGATTGAAAACGCAGTTTTGTGTGCATCTTTGGGATCCATTTTTATATGATGGGAACCCGTTGCTAAATCGAAAACAGAGAAATAGCGAGCAGATCCTAACTGGTCTAAAATGTCGTGAATGTTTGGTAGAGGATATGAATCACCAATTGTCTTTTCATTCAATTTTCTAAAATCAAGTACCATTCGCCATTTCTTTTTTCCTTGTGAGTCTTGTTTTTTTGGAACAATCCAAACTGGTGTATTGTAAGGTGATTGGGAAGGTTTTATTACATTGTTTTTTAATAAATCATCTACTTGGCGGATGATTTCTTCCTTATGAACTGGAGGAAATCGATATTGTCGCGAAAAAATAGGACAATCATCTGTTGTCGGTATTGAGTGTTGAAGAATGTTTGTAGGTTCTAAGTATTCTCCCGGAATGTGGAAGCAATCTGCATTTTTGATAATTAATTTTTCAACATGTTCATATTCTTCCATATTTAAATGATCTAACCGTAGTAGTTTTTTAATAATTTCTACTCTTTCTTCGCCTGTGATCTTGTAAAATTTGCAGAAATGGTTAGACTTTTCATCGGATTTCAAAAAACTATTTAATATTAAATTAGGCAAATTTTCATCATTTTCATTTTCTGAAAAATTAGATTGATTTGTTGAATTGTTGACTTCGCATTGTTCAAAATCATGTAATTGAACACTAGGAATTGATATTTTTATAGGTTGTTCATTTATGTTTGCATATTTGACATAGGCTTTGCCTCCACAATTTTTTACAATGGCTTGACCCACAAAAATTCCTTCTCCAATTGATAATTGGGGTATATAACCTTCACTTTTTTCCGTATTTTCTATTTTTACATAATAATAAAAAATTGTTCGTGCCGGGATTGTGATAACGCCAGTTTGTTCAAAAGGATATGTTGCGTTGTTAATTTCAATACATTTATATGTGTAATTTATATTTACTTTATTATTGAGAAAAAATTCAGAGCCCAAGACTCCATCTTCATCTACTGGTACATAATCAGGGATTATATTTAGTTTAGTTAAAAATCCAAGTATTACAACCTTAATTTGACCTAGAGTATAGACAGGTAGATCATTAATGCCTGTTAGTCTCAACACTTCATTTTTATTTATTTTTATTTCGGGGTCAATCACAATTCTTTTAATTAAATTTCGACCAGCACCAGTGTCGATCATCATACGTGCCGGGCTTTTTAGACCAACGGCAGATACCATGATCGAAGGAATTATATTATTCCTACTGATATGAACTTTGATATCATTTTCTTCACTTGTAATTTCTATAGGTGCTTTATTTAATGGGTTGGCGCCTTCCTCCCAGCACCCATTGGGGGAATAGCGTTGGAGTTTTCCTGGTTCTGCGTATAATTTTGAGGGCTTTGTTGTCCGTTTCGTTTTTGTAAATATCTACTCTTTTTATAACAATCCTTAGCGATGTGACCAGGGTAATTACAAAAATTGCAAATAATTTTGGATCCTTGGGTGGGATACGGGCGGGTCTGCTGATTATGCGTATTTTCAGGATTGTTTCCCTTTTGGTTTTGTCCAGGCTCAAAATTTTGATTCTGCATGGTTCTAAAATTTTGATTTTGTCCATATCTGAAATTTTGATTTTGTTGGTTTCCAAAATTTTGATTTTGTCGGTTACTAAAATTTTGATTTTGTCTAGGTACAAAGTTTTGACTCAGTTCAGGTCTAAAATTTGAATTTTTTCCAGGTCTAAAATTTGGATTTTGTGCAGAATTCCATCTATTGTGATTATTAAAATTTCCTGGAGCTTTATTTGGTAAAAATTGGTTTTGGATTGAATTTGAAACAACAGGATTTTCAGAAAAAATTTTTTGTCGAAAGTTTTCGAGGTGGTAACACTTTTCGGTCGCATGTCCTGGTCTTCCGCAAATTAAACACGCTATTTTAGTGTCCTGAGCAACATTGAATTTATTATTTTTTGTAATAATTCGCGATTCTGATTCTTCTTCTGAGGATTTAATTCGCTTATTTTTTCGTAGTTCTGAACATGCATTCAATTTTCTTTCAATTTCTAGTGCCTCATTAATAAGAGTTTTAAAAGTATCATCCGCGTTATCTTTCAATCTTATCTCTAATTCCGAACGCAATCCCCTTTTGAAACATTTAATTACATCACTTTCTAAATTTGCTTTAAATGTGTCATCTGTGGCACCATCATTGCCTAATTTATGCGCGTCTTCGATCCTATCTGCTAATTCTTTTATTCGCGCAGCGTATGATATTACATTTTCCTTATCCCACATAAATATATTACCTAGTTCTCCTTGCAACTGGTATACGCTTTTCGCGGGGGCATAAACTTTTTTTAACTTTTCTATTAATTCGTCTAGCGTTCGAAACGTATTTCCGAATATGCATTTTCGCGCTTCTCCGGTCAACTTACTTCTTACTAATCTAGCAAGATTCTCATGTGCCTGTGTCGGAATTATGGCTTTTGCTTATGTACATCCCTCTATAAAGTGGGCTAAAGTGATGTTACTCCCGTCAAAAATAGGGATTATTTCGAGCGCGTCGCGGAGGGAAACTTGTTGATTGGCTGGCAGTGTCATTTTTTTCTGTTTTGTCGAGTCTTCGTCACTTGATACGTCGCCACTATCGTGCTCACTTATTATTGATTCGCGATTCAAATTATGAAATGAGTTTTCTTTTGTTACTTCCTTACTAATTTGTTGCGAGAGCGTTGAACTTAATAATTATTTTACATTAGCCTGATAATCAATCACGTCATCGATAGTTAGAGTTTTATTCTGATCTATAGAACCACTGATCAAACTTTAATTTGTGTTAATTAAGGTACTATTTCCGGGATCAATAAATGCTGAACAGTCAAAATTATTGTTTTCTGAATTATCACTACCAAATTCCAAATCTAGTTTTTCTAATTCTTTATCAATATTAATCTTATTTTTCCTATCACTCTCAAGCCCGTTCTTGTTTAATTCTACTTGCTTAGCTAATTGAGGGGTTTTCTTTGCAAGATTCCTAGTGATTGTTTTTTGAATATTCCCTAAATCTACAGGTTTTTTATTCGGCATTGATTAAACTTATATTCGGACATATTTCTCAGTAATAATATATAAAATGTAAATGTAAGTTACCCGTCTTCGTTCAAGTTCTTTGTGCTTAAAAATGTGTATAAAATAAATTTATTCAAAACAAATTATATATTGGCTCTCTTTTGTTTGGTTTCCCGGCCGATGCACCATAAAAAAGGTTGTATGTTACGTCTTGGAAAACGCAAAATACTTTCCTTTTTAATTAGGTTCCTCGTTTTAGTTGAGATCGAAGATCTCGCACAGGGAAGAGGAAAGAGAAGCCAATAAATAAATTATAGATAAGTTCAACAATTTATTATGAATAATTACAATTAAAATTTATTGATTAAAAGAGTTTAGCACAAAAAGCTGAAGGAAGACTTGTAGACTTGTCTCTAATCCTTGGGCAGGACCTTTAAAATAAAGGATACTCATATATTATGGCCCAAAGGAGTTAGATAAATGAAATTAGAATTATTGGTATGAGGACTTACCGGTTATTGATTCGATTGAAGAATCAAATGTTATCTAGATGGTCTGTGTAATGGTGTGGAAGAAGGGGTTGTGCACCTTATTATGAATTGTATATCCAAGATTTTGGTAGTTCCTTGAATGGTATTCAAAGTGTTCCAATGGTTGATAATAGTGGGTCCAATTCAGGTTGAAATTGGTTCGAAGTATTCCAAAGATGGGAATTCCTAGATGCGGGTTTCCCAGTGCACAACACTGTCACAAGGGTACACACACTAACACGCGAGAGATACCGGTTTGACACACTAGACACTGGACAGTCGAATCGGAGAAAACCGTAAAAAAATAGAGAAGAGGTGAACTATAACTTCTAACTTATCACTTTGCTAATGACTGAAGACTTAAGACTGACCCATGCTGGTCCAATCAGTTTTTATAGGGCCTAAGGCGACGTCCCTGCATGCTTGGACGTCGGTGTATACGCGGACGTCACGAGTAAATATAGATATACTATACGGCTTACAATTTTTTCAGTATATCTATAGCTATGTCCTCCAGCCTCCACGTGCTTTCATGCTTTATAGTCTATGTCTAGCTATGGCTAGCTGGACAGTGTACGCTACGGATTACAATGTTCTTACTATAGTCTATACTCTATACCTTTACTCTCGTGCTCAATATATATAGTTATATTCTACAGCGTACAACGTGCTGATATATATAGCTACACTCTATAGCGCGGAATATTCGCTCTATATTTATTGAGTATTTATTAGTGTAAGCATGCAAATTGATAAATATATAAATAAATATATTAACATATATATATATACGTCACGGGACGTGACACTACCTACCCCGCCATTATTATTGGTCTTATTGCTTAAAATGGATATATACGTTATTTATTTATTTGCTAGTTATAAGTAAACTGGCTAGCGTCCAGCATTATTCAAATTACGCACTTTGAGTCCTGACAGCTTTGACCCAAGCCGCGTCAGGTGGAACAATTTGATTTCAAAGTCTAAATTAAAAATAAAACAAATTGTTCTGTCTCAATATTCATGTCGTGTAAAAACTGTTTGAAAAATTAAATCGAACAATTTAACTCATCTTAACTTATTGTAATGACCTTAAACTCCGTTTTGACACAGCCGATGTTAATTTTTAAAATTCCGCGAAAATCAGCGAGTAACTTGGCGAATTTTGATTCGCAAATTTTTACAAAGTAAACATGACCTATTTTAAAATTTAGGAAAAACTGAACTACATGTTGCAATTTACACTGGGCCTGATTTTTATTTTAAATTTCAAGTCTCATTTTCAAGGTATATTGTGATACTTCTTGCCATCCTTTTCAGAATGCACGTATCAACATTGTGGTCTTTGAGTGAGGAGTGTTGAATTATTGCAATGTATCAAACAGTTTTTACACTTAGGAACAGTTTGAAACAGGAAAATGTGAACTTAACAGGGAAATGTGAGTAGTTTGAAACTGTTCGGAATAGTTCAGAACATTCTGAAACTGTACAAAACAGTTCAAAACAAGGACAAGCAGTACAGAATAGTTTACGATACTTCATAGACACTGATTCAAAGACTCTTACTTAGCTGAAAAGTTTCACAACATTTTAAAAGCTTTGTAAACACTGTAAAACGTTTTTGAGCGCAGTTCAATAATCCGAACCAGTTTCAAACACATTCGATCGATTCATAACATCTACAGTGATTTCGTCAACTTATAGAACCACGTAAAAACTTTGTCATCTGTCTAAGGTATTGATTTGACTAGTACTCTTCTTGTTCTTCTTAAAAGTCACTTTAGTTCATTTCTTATATATAGCCTACGTCAATATTGAGAGATAGAAAGATAACCTATATTTCATAATTAAAAAATTTGTTTTTCAATTTCATCAGGAGTTCAGCGTGCTAGGTTCTCTTCATGTCAGAAAGGTACAAAAGTATAAGTGAATTAGGGGCGACACAAAAACGATTGATAAAAAAACAAATTCTTCAGAATAGACAGGCATTCCGAAAATTACAATGCAATGCAGTTGACTGTAATGAGAATGACGGATCACAAAGTACTAATGCCGTCGTTGTAACTGACGTCACCGTTGAAACTGACTGGTGCATTCCGTTGCAATTGGAAGATGCTGGTTTAGAGCTGTTGTCTGTGAACGGCGATGTTGAAGACTGGTTACATGAATTGCAAGCAGTAGATGTGCAGAATGAGTTGGCTCATGATATCAATGAACACCAGGAAATGAATTAATTTACAGTCCAAGATCATGGTTTCAATGAGCGCCTCGGAGATAATCATGTTAATAGTCACGAAGCAGGAAAAGGAGAACTAAGATATGCCATTATATCTTGTGACTTGCGTCACACTCAAGGCGACATACTGTTAAAAATACTTCGTGCTCCTCCGTACAATCATACATTTCTACCCAAAGATATACGTACACTCTAACAAACAAGTCGCGATGTAGCTCGTTCTAAGATTGTTGATGTATGCGGCAGACAACTTCTGTACATCGGTTTCACTGATACCTTGAGAAAAACATTAGAAAATATCAGAGAATCTTTTTTGCCTGATTATATTAAAGTTGATGTCAGTGCAGACGGTAGTGAGGTTCATCGGACAGGAAAGAAGCAGTTCTGGCCCCTACAAATTAGGATAAACAATAATCCAGACAAACGTCCTATTATGTATTTCTGAGTGAGAAAAAGCCGTCAGATCCCACCGCATTGCTTGCACAATTCCTTAATGGATTCGACAGCATCAAGGAAGGTGGTGGAATCGAGGTTCATGGTCTACGACTTTAACTCAAAATAGGTGTACTTATTGCCGATGCCCCAGCTTGAGCGTACTTATTAAATCATAACGGACACAATTCTACTTGGCCTTGCTCTAAATGCTGGATTGAAGGGGAGATTATTGAAGAGACCTTGGCTTTCGTCATCGACCACAAACTGATGATGAATACAAGCAAATGGTAGGCGATGATCATCACAAAGTACCCAATCCTTTGTCAAGCTATATAGGACTGGTCACTCAAGTTGTTTTTGAGCGTATGCACCTTGTTTATCTTGGAGTCGTTTATCGGATGCTTCTGTTTTTTATTAAACGACACTTAGGTTATCGAAGCTTTGAGGCACGAAAAGTAGCAGTCCTCAATTCGAGAATGGCATAATTGGTGGAATATTGCCCCACATACTTCAATCGTCGCTCTGATCAGCTATTAGATTTGGGCCAACTGCATGCTTCCAACCTACGACAATTATTGCTGTATACAGGTCCTGCTGTTTTCGAGTCGATATTCTCAAAAGAACACTACGTGCCTTTTCTTCTGTTACACTGTGCTTGCAGAATTCTAAATAATGTTAATGTATCTGATGATGATTATGATTTTTACTAAAAAGCTTTATAAATGTATGTAACATTCTCTGCGGAAATATATGGAGAGCGTTTTCCAAGTTATAACGTCCATGGCCTTTTGCACATAGTGAATGAAGCACAACAGTACGGGACATTAGACTCGATTAGTGCTTTTCCTTTCGAAAACAGTATGCCAGAATTTAGAAAAAACAGAGAAAAGCAGCACAGAACCTTGAGCAATTATATAAAAGAATGTCTGAGAGTAAAACTTTAGTTTCAGAGCCTTTTGACGATTCCGTCACAATTAATTGTTCTATCGTACACCATTCGGGAGCATTACCACGACAGTTTCGCAGCCATATTTGCACCTAATTTTGAAAATTGAAAATTGGCGAAACAGTTTTAGGTACAAGTTTGCGCGACAACTGTTGTTTGTTATCTGATTCTCGTTTGTGTGTTATACAGAACATAGTTAAAATGAATGGTGACATTTTTTTAGTCGTTCGAAAATTTGAGACTTCTGAAACTCTGTACAATGTCGGTCGTGCCTCTACTTACGTTGGCGTCTCTGTTGCAAGTGATTGAGCAAATCAAGTAGGAATTGTCAATGTAACGAATATCAAAGCAAAATCTTATCGCATGCCTAGATGGCGTAATTGCGTAGGATAAGAATTGAGTGTTAGACTAGGAGAATTTATATGCGTTACTCTATTAACACCATTAGCTTCGGCGGAAGATTAGGTGCTTACGTACATAGTAAGGTCAAGATTGTATTTTATAGGTGCCTCATTTTCTCTTTATCAAAGTCTTGTCTTGCGTGAAAATACAAACTTCAACGTAACAATTCGTTTTCCAGAAATCATTCAAAAATGTCCAAAAAAAAGCACCAAGTATGATCCCGAAATAAAATTGCTACAAAAAATGAAGAATTCGAACTTCCAAAGTGGAAGGGTGACGAAGGCCTCTAAGAATATAATATCGTCATCGTCAGATGAGAATTCGAGTAAAAAGAGATTAACGCATGGAAAAATACAGCAAAATTTTGGCAATCCACTTAATGCATTGCGTGATGTCTCGTTAAGGTCGAATAGTATGCCCGCCAATCAGAAAAACCTATTACCGAGGGAAAAAAAATCTACAAGCAGTGCAAAAAAGATGCACACGGTTGCGCCATTAGCGAGCATCTCAGAAAAACATCAGGCTAATTCAATGTTAAATTCTTGAGATTCACTTGCTCTCGTAAAATTTCCAACAGCGGGAAAGCAAATTGTACCGTCCGCTCCAGCATTACGTGGAATGACTGGGCAGAAGCTGCACATGGTGAAACAGCTACCTAGCATCCCACTGCAACATCCTGTCATATTGAAGTCTGATTCTCTTCAACACAATGCAAACTCATATGCTCTGGTCTCATCTTCATCGACTAAAAAACAAGTTGCGCTGCCAAATTTGATTTATAGTAGTAGTAGTACACTGTAAAAAATTTCTTGGGGAATTTTCCCCAAAATTGTGTTGACGCTAATTTCCACACATTTTGTGGAATTTTCCCTAATGTTTAGTAGGGAAAATTCCCCATACATTCGTGTGGAATATTACCCAAAAAGAGGTGAATTTTCCCCAAGATTTTATGGGGAAAATTCCCTACGCTGTTCTATAATAATGCCTACATTTTGGGGAATTTTCCCCAAAGTTTAGTAGAGAAAATTCCCCATAATTTGTGGAATGTATTAAATACTTTTTAATTTTTAATAATTAATATTCATTAGTATTAATAAGGTTAAATGAGAACTACGAGTAGTTATTTATAAGCTTTTCCAAAACTTTTTATTATATTTCAAGAAGTAACATTGTTATGATGGTCGTTTTTAAATTTTGTACGCAAACAATTATTTTTTTGAAATACGATTCCTGTGAGAATCAAATGTGCAGTGTGCACAATAGTTTAGGTTTGTCCCTCGTCTTTATTATTACTTATATTTTAAGCTTGCAAGCTTGCTTTTCCAAATAAACTACATGTAAACATAATCATAAATTTGAAAATGTCAAAATTGAGGGACATAATTTTAAAGTCTATAAAAGCATAATAAAATGTGAATTACGCTAAGCTAACTTTATTAAAGATCGAACATTCAAACTACAATTACTTTTGATCGAGAGTATTAATCTATTTATAACAATTTTTACAATCTAATTCACACTCTAATGGACACCCCGAAACACAAATTTGTTTTGAATTTACTAAAATTACATTTAAACATTTACTTCAGTAATAATAATAATCATTATATTTTCAATCTCTGCTAAATCATGTCGACAATGTTTTCAATTAATGATCCTGCTTTCGGATCCCGATCACCCTTGCAATTTTCACGGACCCTCTTATGTCCTTCTCCTGGATTAATGTCGAAGAGCATTCTGTAACAAAAAGTGACAAAAACAATTAGGTTATAAAGAATGCATGATATAAAGCTTTAACCACCAAATTCATTTGGTGGTTAATGAATTCCCGACGAAAAAGGATCTACCAAAAGAAAAAATTTTCTACCGAAAGAGATGAACTTTTAATCATATAGATGAATTCTGAACCACATAGTTGAATTTATAATCAGACGGTCGAAATTTCGAGCGAAAAAGATTAAACTGCAACCAAAAAAAGTTGCATTTCCAAACAAACCGTTGAATTTACAAGACAAAAAGTTCAATTTTTTAAAATACAGTTGAATTTCCAACATGAAAAGCTAATTTTCAAGCAAGATAGATGATTTTTAGACTTTGATTTTTAATTCTTATCCTTTCAAGTTAAAATATTGCAATTTCAACAAAATATATCAATTTTAAACCAGATGATTTTTGACAAAGTACATGAATTCTCAACTAAATAGTTGAATTTTCTACCAAGAGATATAATAAAATATAATAATAAATAAAGTAATAATAAATAAAATAATAAGAATAAAGAATAATAAAACAGATGCATTTTCAAACAAACCGTTGAATTTATAAGACAAAAAGATTAATTTTTTAGAACAGCGTTGAATTTCGAAGATGAAAACCTAATTTTCGAATTACATTTTTTGTTGAGACCCTTACTTTTCAACAACAAACATAATTTTCACCAAAATAATTAAAATGTCGACTAAAATGAGGAATCTTTAACAAAAAAAATTAGATTTTAATAAATTAGTTGAACTCTCAACGAAAGAAGATGAATTCCCGACGAAAACGAATTAAAAAAAAGATTAAACTGCAACCAAAAACAGTTGCATTTTCAAACAAACCAAAACTAAACAACCAAAACAAACCAAACAAAATAGATAAATTTCTGATTAAAAAGATTTTCGACAAAATACGTGAATTCCCAACCAAATATTTGAATATTCTACTCAAAAGTATACATTTTTAACCAAAAATGGAATAGTTACATGTTCAGTTGAATTTTGAAGACAAAAAGACGACTTTTCTAGACGACAGTTGAATTTTTAACGCAAAATGGTCATTTTTAACCAAGAAAGATGAATTTTGTATCCAAAAGGACGGATGTTCAATAAAAAAGTTGTATTTTCAAACCAATAATTAAATTTTGAATCAAAAAGATGAATTTTTAACCAAAAATATAATAGTAGACTTTTCAAGAAATAAGTTTTTGTATATATTTTTAATTGCTAAAAAAAGTACTTTGAATGTCGAGATTTCAATAAGACTATTTTTTAAATATAACATTATTTATTAATAACCTTAAATATTGAAAAATGTTCAGTATGCATAAATGCATTAAACAGTTCTATAAAACTGACTTAAAAATCCCGTTGATTATGGTCTATCCAAGACTAAAGAAAATTTGGCTCCAAAAGCAGTAAAGAGTCTTTGAAATTTCCCCACTTTAATACCCTTATTATTATGAGTCATGAAATGAGCACATTTTCTATTAGCATCGGCCAGGCGGTTCCTATACCTGGCCTGGCATCTAGAGTCTCTCTAGAGTATAGTCTAGACTCTGCACACTCAACTCTGCCAGGGCAGAGGTTCTTTTTTGAGGCTTCAGTGGAGAAAGTGAAAATATGTTTTTTCTAATTTGAAATTAACAGTTTCCAAACAAAAATCAAAAAGTGTATTCGCGACAGAATGAATTTAATTTGTAACCAACTACACATTGAGGTTTAGTGAACAAATTTTTCTTTATTCAAATTCGCAATAGTTTGTTCTTGAAAACGTAAACCAAATTTCACTCAATTATTTGAAGCCTATATTTCTCCATATATTAGTAATATGTATGATTTTTGTTCACTTACCTCAGTCTGCTTCCGTAAATTTCGCTGTCGTCCTTTAAGGTTTGCAGTACACTGAATACACTCTCACAAATCTCCTTCCGCAAATTTGTATGCCACTTATATTCCTTTAAAGATTGAAATAAACTGAACACCCGCTCATAAAGTATACGAGTAAGATGAGTTTTGAATCCGCAGGCCGGTTCACTGCGAATGCGCACACTGAATACTCACTGGGCTAGACATTTTTGTCCACTCATAAATATTTCAGCAAATATGAAATATAGAAGAATATAAAAAATTTAAACAATCATAATAATCTTTCAGGATAATTCGTGATTTTAAACTGCGCGTGTAGTTAACACTACACTAACAGTAGATAGTTTGTTAATGTTAACACTCATGAAAAACAAAGAACTACAAAAAAAATTTGTAATAAAAAGCGATAAATACATTTTTTTACATGGAACATGCAAATCATTTACGGCATTATAAAGCGAACAACAATAATTTATGGAAAACAATTTTTGGGACTACTATAACATTAACAAAAATTTTCTCCAAAAAATGTGTAAAATTATTCAAAATATTGTGCTAGTTTATCAAATATTTTAGGAAAAAATATCTTCCTGAACATACGGTAACACTTCAAGAATTTTTAGAAAATTTACATAATCTATGTGGAAAATCAAAGATAATTTTTGGGACGATTTCCTACATTCAGTAGGAATCAATCAATTTCCCAAATTGTGGGGAATATTCCCAAAAATTTATATAAATTACCAAAACTTTAGGGAAATTTCTCCAAAAATTGTAGGTATTATCTAATTTCCTAAATTTTATGGAATTTTCCCCAATTTTTTAGTGAATCGCAAGGACTTTTAGGGAAATTTCCCCAAATTTTGGGGAAAATGATTTTCCCCAACAAAAATGTGGATTTTTCCCCACTAAAAAGTGGGGGAAATTCCCGAAATTTTTTACAGTGTAGTATACCATTAAGCCATTTCCCTTTCAGGGTAGGCGTGACACTACCCGATTCGGGTAGTGTTTCTAGGTGGATAGTTTTCTTGTAGTTATAAATAACTACAAATTTGGGCTCACCACACCCATAATATGTCAACAGCACACAGTATTCTCGAATGGTCACCCATCCAAGTACTAACCGCGCCCAACGCGGCTTAACTTCAGTGATCTGACGAGAACTGGTTTTTTCAGCGTGGCATGGCCGTTGGCCATGGCATAATTGGTTCCGTTGGTTCTGGTACTTTATTACGAAAGCAGTCTTTGGACATCCAATCGAGATGCACTTCCAAAAAAATTAAATGTACTTCAGCGTTAGATTATTCGCCAAACATCCCGAGCTCTTCTAGTCTTGTGGCATCGTCGACGGCTCTACCATCGAAATTTGCAAAACCGGTGCATTCCGAAATGTTTTTGGGGAGGAATACCATGAAGAGCAGTCTCTGAGTATCGAGGATCCAAGGTAAAGTTGATCACGTATCTTTTAAAGATTTACAAAGAATTTTTCATAGCAGAACTTAATCATAGATACATTTTTCTCAAATATATATATATAAATGAGAGAGAGACAGAAGTTTCAGGACGCACATCGTCTACGCTTACTTCGTTGATGACGGAAATGCTGACTAGAATGGAGTATGTACGCTAGTTTTAATGATAAGCCATGTGTAAATACATACACTTAAAACGGAAACATACCTACAATTGTTAATTTTTCTAGGACTCTGGAATCTACAAACAAATAATTAATTGATGGCATTGAAAAGCATTGATGGCCCAAAACCAAGATTTAGCGAAACAACTAGATGAAGTGACAGGTTCAGTTGATCCCCTCCGCGAACAGGTTGTGTACGAACACAATCTTGGTTTGGAAGGGTTTGGAAAAACTTTGATGGAGCCATTACAAGGATTTTCCTTGAATACGTTGGAAGAATTCGATGAATTGGAATCAAATAATGAAAGTGATAGACGTAAAAAGCTGGTGAGCAATTAGTCAAAAGCGTCCTGCAAAATCGTATTCTGCACTAGAATGCCTTGTGTTCAAACATAAATGCATATCCACTGTCAATCATTCATATCTTCTTCATGCAGCCAAATGACTAGCTCATTTCGCAGTGATTTCTTTTTTGATTGAAGCGATTAACAACTGTTCTATCGTTCATATCCGTTTTTTGCACAATTACATAATTGCTTGCCAAAAAAGCAAATTTCAAAAAATCTTCCTTATTCAAAAAAAGTATTAAAAAACACATATCGACCCTCACTCATTGGTCTGCATTAAGAGCAATATAAATCCACATTTGAACCTCCACGTTATAATCCATTTACATTACGCAGTCTGCATTACTTACAAATTTGATACTAAGTGTAATTTTATTTTTCAGTGCAAACGTATTCTGGAGATGAGAGTCGACAAATTGCGACTTTTTGTTGTCCTTGCATTCGAGCAAACGATGGTAGAGAGTTTGGTGATGGAATTCACGTGGAAAGGAATGAAAAATAAATCAAGAGGTTTGATATGTACAAAATAGAGTAATGACTTGTACTGAAAGTTACTTTTCATTTTTCTAAAACATAATAATGATATTTTCATAATACATTATGTATATTTTGTGCTTTTAGTGACTGCATATGCGTGCACAGATTGTTGTGGCCCGATCAACATAAATGACTTCGGTCACCATGTATCGGAAGTTTTAAGCTGCATCAAGCAGCGCCACAAAAGTAGTCTTGAAAGAATGGAGCGTATTTTCAATCCATTGGAGCCACAGAATAGTGAGGAGGGCGAGGAGGAGGGTGATGAGAGAATGGGGTGAAATTTGAATCGATTAGAGCCACCGAATAGTAAGGAGGACCAGAAAGACGACGATGATGAAGATGATGAGGATGAGGAACAGAAGGATGAAAACATCGAACAGAACTGCGGAAGTGACGCCAAGATTTAGAGTTACTATCAAACTGAGAAGATGATAAAGTGATAGTTGATAGTTGTAATGTAGGCGGAGGGGCCCGTGGGGTCCCACCCCTGGCGCTCAAGCTATAAAGCCTATTGTGCCATACCCGTGTTTATTCGCAAGGCAGTACTACGAATCCGGCCATCCTTCGCCGAGTGTTTTTGGATCTCGGTGGGTTTTCGTTGTTATCAACGTTCTGAGATTATACCTCTCAGGTGTCAGGCATACCTATCGCACCGTAAATGAAGTCCTCCTTTGTTGATCAGGCAAAGTGATCCTCACCCACTCTGCCATTCGGTAGCCTCCCTAGCAGGCTAGGGTGTACGGAGCGATCCCTCTGAGGTCATCAGGTAGATGCACAGATTCGAAGCACTGTCCTGGTGTGTTATGTAAGTGTATGTGTGTGTGTTCATTACTCGAAATCGGCCAGCGGCCATCGAGCGTGGTGCCTCCTATAGGAGTCCCCAAACGCAAGAAGAACGCTGACTCATTTTCGAGTCTTCACAAAATCGGCTTCGACCTCCAAGGCTAGTCCCCTCGACATGGAGCCCCACCTTGGTAAGATACCAGCTTTTTCTGAGGGGACCTACAGTTTAAGGTGGGTTCCGAACCACCGAAGCCCCGGTAGAAGTACATAGAAAAATTTCCATTGGTACCGGCTCAGGGATCGAACCCCAGTCCTCCTGCACGGAAGCCTAACGCGCTATCGTCTGAGCCACCGAGGCTTCATGATAAAGTGATAAATGAATACAATTTTTGAATTAATTGTACTCTAATCCTTAAAATTTTCAAAATGTAGAAATTTCTTAGAAATTCTTCATATCTTTTGGGATTCAACAATTTGTTACTCCTTCAAAAGTTCTGAGATTATTCAGATTTGCGGTATTATTTAAGTTTACAGAATTTCCAAAATTTTCAAAATGTTTTGCATCATTCAAATTTTTTAAATGTACAGAATTTTTTTAAATGTACTATGTTCTCCGATTTATGTAAATTCACTGACGCTCAGCATTTTCGGAAGTTATCAATATTTTTAAAAATTTTTAAATTAATGAACAATGTTGTAAAATTAAGAAAATATCGAAAAGTTTGAAAAAATTTCAGAACTTGATAGTTTTTGCGGTTTTGGAAAATTAAAATAATTCCAAAGAAGTTCACGGAATTTAGTAAAACCATCGAAATTTTATTGAATCATCAAATTTCTGAAGAGTTTTCAGAATTTTAGAAAATTGTACAGCATTTCAAAAAAGTTCACAATTTCACTAATCCAAGACTTCAAAAATTCCGAAAATTAAAAAAAAATTTGAAATATTTGAAATGCTGAAAATTTTTTAAATATGTATATACTAAAAATTTTCGATAATTGGACAAATTTTCAAATTAGGAGGTTTATAGATGTTGAATTTAATTCGTGTTTAAAAAGAAAACTGCGTGATTGTCTGTAAATTTTGATTTGCCTTCAGGAGAGTAAAAAATAAACATGATAAAAAGATTGAGAGTGAGAGAAAAATTTAATTCTCAGATAAATTTTCTGGAGGTTATTGAGAAGTTTTCTTCAAATTAAATTACCCTAAAAAAAAGACAATTTTTAGTCTAATTGTTAAAATTCTACCCTTAAGCGTTCAAAATTGAACATATTTAATTCCTCAATTAATGTTCAGTTTCATGTAGCAGTAAATTATTATTTATCGTTTAAAATGCAACACAAATTTGCAAGAGGAGGACAAACATCGAACAGGATAGCGGGAGTGACGCCAAAGGTGAAGAGGGACTATCAAACTTAGGAGATGATTTGATAAATGAATACAATTTTTTAGAAAATCAATTGTACAATTATTATGTTATAAATAAAGACATTTAGACTTATAAAATACTGTACAGCTTTATCATCTTGCGTTCTCTTTTCAAATTGGTAAAAACGATAAAAATAACTAATAAATTTGCATCCATCAAACAAACAAAATCCCATATGATTTCCATATGACATCAGCATGATGTAAAAAATCACGCGTGATTTCCACATGACTTCATGGTGAGTCGGCAATTGTTGACCGCTCTGACTTCAAGCGTGATTTCCACCAGATTTCACGATGAGAACATTTTGCTATCTGGGTTAATTCACAGGTAGAGGTGGCCCATTGTACCCCAGATCAGTGGCTCGTTCCGCCCCATATGACACTCTCAAGTGAAATCAAAATTTCACCTATTCCTGTTTCACAATTATATATAAATATGTTGAAAACTTTAAGTTTGATGAATAAGTTATCTAAATAACCACTATGCCCATCTCGCCCCACCCGAACCTAATATAAGTCGAAAACTTATCCTTTGCGTCACAGTTATACCTAACCTCTTTGTGAATTGAATACATAGTACTTTTGTATTATTTCAAATTTACAGAACATACAAATGTTTAAGGAAATCTTTCTGGATTATTTTCATGGATTTTTAGCAAATTATAATGATAAGTTAAAAAATGGCAGAAAGTTTCACGCTGAGAGAATGTACGTTTCTTTCAGATGTCGATATCCATGTGCGCGGTGAGGGCTGTGCAGTAGGGTTTGCGAGGTACTGCGCTTTGAATCTAAATTTATCGGACGTTCTTCGTTGCGGGGTGGAGTGGTAAAGTGACAGCTAATCCGGCGTAGGGGTTATATCGTAGACAGTCAGTGACACGAAGCATGGTGAGGTACCGAATAGTAAATCATTATTTAGTTACGTAAAAAGTAAGGTGTAGTGTGGTAGATGCGTTATTGGAATAAAGTGAGTGATTATAGTGTCTCAGAAAGTGTAATTGATGCTTCATGTGTTAAAATAAAAGACAGAGGATACAGAATCTATGATATTTTTATCTAAGGTGTTACTGACATTATTTGAAAGGAGAAAGTTCTACATTATTTATCGAATTCAACAATTAAAATGGCGGATGAGGAAAGCAACAACACGTGCGAGGACTCCCTTGGTCCCACTGATGCTAATACGGCTTTTGCTAAAAAGTTAAGGGGTCGAAAAGGTGCTTTAAAGAAAAAAAATGTTTATGTCGTTAAAAACCATAGCTTTATGCCGCGCTTTTTCAAACAGCCGACGTTTTGTAGTCATTGTAAGGATTTCATATGGTAAGTCTAAAGAGAATATTATATTTTTCAAGTCTTGCAATTATTAGTTTCAACCCTATACATTAGTTTACATCATAAAATACATTTTTAGTAAAAAGTTAACTGCTTTTTTAGACTAAAATATAAACTTTAGATATTTTTAATTATTCATCGACTTATTATTTCACATAGAGTTCGCATCCATGTACTCTATTAACAAAACTTGTCATAAATCAGCAAGATAACTTCGAAATGATATCCGACATATTTGAGTGAAATTTTTCATTAATAATACTACGAGGTTTTTCATTAACTTAGCATGGGGAAACGGCAACACTTCAATAATCTGCGATTTAATCGCGATGATATGCAATAATTATGTGTCTACGACAGTCTCCTGTTTAGAATTCCTTTCGGGATAAAAGTGAATCATAACACCGAAGTCTAATTATTTTAATTAAGCCTTATGTGAGGCCTCATGGAACAACCTGTAAGTGCATAATAATTGGTTTACTTAATATTGAAATTTATTACCATTTTTTCAATATGTAGATTTTCGTACTGGAAATCGTACAAATCATTTGCAGTAAGTTTTAAAATTCAGGAGGCACTAAAAATATCTTTAAAAAATAGAGAAACTAATATTGTTTATCAACGGTGAGAAGAATGCGATTTTGACCATAGTGTAGTTTAAAAATACATGATTAAAAATCGTCTTCCGTCCGCATGACACATTATATCCTTTGTACCCCCTCGAAAAGTTGGCCTTTGCATGCTCCTAGATGGATTTTGCTTTATTTAGTCCATTTCATTCAATTATGTAAAACTAGGTTAGGTTATGCAGTTGCTACTTTCCCCTTGTGGTGGCGCAACATTTACCCTCTCTTCCGTCCTCTGTCGTCGCCATTCAGCCGGATTTTACGGCCTGCTTATGAACTTTGTACTGCACATTCGTCGTTAACAGTGGGTTAAATGAATAAAATATCTTTAGATTTTCTTTAAGCCCCGGTAAATTGTATTATCCTAAACCACCATACCGTTTAGTTACCGAGATATGAGTAGTGGAAGTTGGTGGAAGTTTTTTAACCTTTGGTGCGCAGAGAATTTTTGAATGAAATTTCATTGACTCAAAACCAACCCGAATAAAGTTTGCAACTATTTTTTCCGAATGTAAATTCTACATGCTTAACGAGCTGGCTGGCTTACTGTGCCAGTATTGTGTCAGCACTGGATTGTAATGGTTGTTAGTACTGGCGAAACAGTGCTGGCGCATACTGACTACTTATTAAAAAATAAATATTAATAGATGGCGAGTTTTGTGTCTGAAGACTATAATAGAGTCACCTAAAATCACCATAAGTATTACGCACGTAATGGTTATATTACAAAGAAAGTTTCTAAAGCTACGGGGATTCGAGCCTACACCTATTCTTAAATTTAACTATATCAGTAGGGAGTCCTAATCATCACTAACGTACACAATTGGAACTTTATGGAAAAAGTTTTCTACAAGGTCAAGCTCAACTAAATCGATAATTGTCATAAAAGTCGATAAATCATTAATTAATTTAACAGTAGTTAAATCTATAGTTTCTCGTAAATTTAAAACACCTGAGCAATATTTATAAACCTATTTTTTCAAAACCTTTACTTCTGTACTACTGGATTAATACTGCTCCGTTTGTATAGCCAAACTACTGCGCCGATGGTAAACTACGGCACACTGTCGACATTTCCACCTGGGTATAAGAAAGCTTAGATTGTCTAGTTTCTAGTCCTGAAAGAACATGATGGGATGTTTTATGAATTCTGAGATACTAATTAAAATCAGTATTTAGAATTAACGGCGATACCACGCTGAAAACACCAGTTCTCGTAAGATCACTGAAGTTAAGCATTGTTGGGCGCGGTTAGTGCTTGGATGGGTGGCCGTTCAGGAATACTGCGTGCTATTGGCCCGTCGTGAGTGTGGTGGGCCTACATTGATAGTAAATGTCCACCTAGAAACACTACCCGAATCGGGTAGTGAGGCAATGCACTTTCGAGTTCGAACTGCTAATCAATTTTTTTTTATTTAGAATTAATTGCAAAACTCGAGAAATATGAAATCATGAATAAAACGAAAAAGAAATGAGGAATTATGAAGTTAATTCAAGCAGGTTATGTTCTGAATTTAGATTAGTCGAGTTTGGCAATTAAATATTTATTTTAATTAATATCTCAAAATTCCTTAAAACTCCCATTATTTCCTTTCTTTTAATTCACATTTCATCAAAATCTTAGGATACATTTTTTGAGATAGTCGGACTCGTTATTCTTAAGTTCAAAAAAATACAGAAAGGATATTATACTATTTAGAAATGGCGACCATAAATAAAAATTAATTAATAATTAAATAATTAATTAAAATAATCAAATTAAATTTTTTTTCGTAATAATATTTAATTCAAGAATGGACATGGGTAGTTTTTGATAGCACGCTTATGTGAAATATTACAATACCAGCATTCAAAATCTACAACATCATATATAGCGTTTCAGAATTGAACTTCCAATACATTTATTGTACAGTTTCAACATAAATTTTTAACAGAACTTACAAATTATTTTTTAAAAATGGTTACACTCTCAACATTGAAGATCAAAGCCCTACCTTTTAGAAAAATTATAACCTCGCAACTTCTAGGACAAAAATAACCCTCAATCAAATAAAAGTGATTTAAATAATTAAAAATCAGAAAAAAATGTCTGGAAATTTAAAATTTAAATGATAATATTGATTATTAAAGAAAATCTTATCACTATTATCATAAAACTCAATAAAGTGCGAAGATCTCAGTTCTCACTAACTGCGTGGAAAAGCCATCTAACGTTTAGCGGATCCAGACTAATTTGATTCTCTACACTCCAATCTCGCGCGCATCTGGCGTTCTGGCCTGTAGCTGGCCAGATATGTAACTTTTTTTGTGGAATCAGTTGCTGCAAAAATAAATAGGAAGGGTAGGAAATGAATCAACGCAAAATCTGTGTTTCTTAGTGTACATAGTTTTTTTATTGGCGTTCTGAGAGACATACAGACACGGCGCACAGTGGTGCCAATCTGCAATTTGCTATTCAAAAATGTATACAAGCTTGAATTATTAACTGATGAGAAAGTCTTTTTTTAGAATTAAAAAGTATTAAGGAACCTACTCAGCGATACTTTTTTCACTTTTTAGCCTATTTTTTGTGAAACAAAGGGCTCTGCGCAAAATATATGGGAGAGACTTACAATGAAATAGTCTTCTGACGCACCTGACAGAATTTTAACCAAAAGGCCTTTTCCATATTGTGATAAATAAATTTTATGAAAAAATAAACAATTTCCATCCTTGTTTCACGAAAAAATCCTTTGCCATCTAATATGCATCGACGTGCCTTCTGAGACTAATTAAAGTCCAGGAAATTGTTAACAATCAACATTTAGTTCTGTCACAAATAATCTAAGTTAACAGATAAAACATTTTCATCCATTTTTTTGGAAAAAATTCGCTTTCATCTCACATATATCGTAATAGCTTATCAGATTTATTATGCTGCAAAGTATTTTTCACGCTTAACAGCTACCTTTGGTAAAAATAATTTGAGTAAACAAATATAATTTTTTTAATTTTTTGCGGAAAAAAGTGATTCCCTATCTTATATTTCTCGAAATATCTCCTCAGAGTCACTAAATTTTACCGCGATTTCGCTTGGTGCGGGTGCAATTTTTCAGATTAGCATTCGCTCCCGGCGAAATCCTGCGGTCGTCCTTATGAAAAACTTTTAACTTTCGAGAAATATAAGATAGGGAATCACTTTTTTCCGCAAAAAATTA
>CAKNYM010034402.1:0-21559 GCA_932195095.1 Andricus curvator
TTGATCAAATTTCTAATAAAAGACCAAAGGTAGAAATAGATCAGATATGAAATTATTATATCAGAACTCGAGCAGAGAAATTACACTTTCCAGGTGGATTCATATATTTAAAGAAACTCATTTTTCATTTTTAATAAAGACCGAATTTATTACAAATTGGATAGGCTGTGCAAAGTGAAGTCACCAAATCGTTTTAAGGCAAAATATGTTGTTTTTCAATGTTGTTTTTAAGGGATTTCAGTTGACTCATATTTTGCCGTTTAAACAAAAAAATGTTTTGACTAAGTTATGAGAATTAAAAATTTTTAAGGTGGTAATGTATTTTACAAAAAAAAATCGTTGCCGTTTTTCTGAAACTCTTCAACCTTCATTTTCTCAACAAGGCCACCTTTTTATTTTTTCTTGATTTTTTTTCTAAGTCGGTATTAATAGGGTGCATTTATCGAAAAATTATTTATTTTGTGCCTACATTTTAGAAAAGAGAAAATTGAGTTCATTTCAATGAAAAATAAAAATTTGTATTTTTTCAATAACGAAACGATATTTGAAAAAAAAAGGTCGAGAGAGTGAAGTTCTTCCGCTTGAAAATTTGTAAAAAAAAGTCTGCAAACACTTTTCTGCTCTTGCCCCTTTTTCTTGAAATTTTCGCTAAAAATGCAATAAATTCGGTTACAACTGTCTTTTCCTTGTAACAATGCAATTTTCTAACACTTTATAAACGAAATTTTTTCAACTTATAGATTTACACATTAGATTTTTTTACAAAATATTACAAAATACAATGTTTTAATTGTTCCAATTAAATTTAATTAAAAAGAACAATTGTAGCCCATTAAATTAAAATAAATAAAGTAAAATTATATCAAAATGAACAGGTTAATCGTTTTAATTGTTTTAATCTAATTTAATTGAGAAAAATACAATTATAGCCGATTCTAATAATAATAACTTTAGCGAACATTTTGAAAAAGAGGCAAGATAAAGAAAAGGTCTAAGAAACTTTTTTTCTTAATTTTTCAAGTGGCACAACTAAATATTATGTTTCGAAACGATTTCGTGACTTCAGCATGCTGGCTTTCCAGCCTTCCCGATTTAAAATGTATTCGGTCTGAATGTTACTTTATTTTGTTGTTAAATTTAGAAAAGGTAACATTTTTCATCTTGAAAGACTAAATATCCTTTTTGCTTCCTCATAGAGGAAGCTTTATAATGGTAACATTTTCCAGAATTTTCAAATTCATTTAATTAAACCCTCCCTAATTTAAAAATATCTAATACAATGTTCGAAGCAATTGTTCGGATGTGTGTGTGTGTGTGTGTGCGTGGATGTGTGGATGTGTGTGGGGATGTCACGCTTTTTTGTGAACACGATAACTAGAAAACGGTTGCAGATAATTCGATGAAATTTGCAGGGCTTATTTTCCTCACTAATATCTTGAATCTGACCGAAGGATTTCTAAAAATATTTATTGCATTTTTTTTTAGCACTCAATAATATTTCAAAAATCGGTTTTTCATAGTAAAACTTCCTTTATTAGCATAATTCAAAGCTAATGCAAGAATATAAAAGATTCCTTGGTTCGAGACGAATCGATTGATATATAATATTAATCAATTTTATTGAGAGGGAAGTTATGGTAATTTATATATTTTGAAAATCGGGTTTTTATAGTAAAACTTTTTTCATTCACATAATTCAAAGTTGATTCAAGAACAGAAAAGATTCCTTGGTTCCAGACGAATCGATTGACCTACAATATGAATACATTTTATTTAAGAGTAAGGAAGCTATGGTAATGCATAATATTTGGAAGCACGGCTTTTCATAGTAAAACTTGTTTAAATACCATAATTCAAAATTAATGCAAGAACGGAAAAGATTCCTTGATTCGAAGCGAATCTATTCATCTGTAATAATAATACACTTTATTGAAGATTAGTCAAGTTATGCTCATTTATAATATCTGAATCATCAGTTTTAAACAGAAAAACTTTTTATCGACATAATTCAAAGTTGACGCATGAATAGAAAAGACTTTTTGATCATAAATTCTCAAATAGAGTAATTCTGACCATATGTTTGTAAAGAAATCATAAAGCTGGGGAAGGGATAGGGTGCGACAGAACTTTTCCTTTCCCTTTTCCAGCTCGAAAAATTATTATTTGGAATACAAGATTTGATTTGTCTGCTCTGTCTTTGCATTTAAAACATTTTTTGTATTATTTTGTAATTTTGTATTTTTTGTAAATTTCTATTTTTAAATTGAGCAAATGAAGACTTTGGTTTGTATATTATTGAAAAAAATAACTAATGCTTCCTCTGTGAGGAAGCAAATACATTTGCTAACGGGAAGCAAAGTGCTCGTGAAATGAGCACCATATAATTATAAATACAAACAAAGTGGAAACACTCGAGATCGAATTCACAGCTAGTTTCATATTAATAATATTAATCTTCGATTTACTGTACGAAAATAAAAATAATGTAGAAAGTTCTTTACTAATTTTTTTATCAAAAAAAGATTTATTTTATTGAAAGTAATGTTTTGTAAGATTCTAACAAAAATCATATTTCCATTAAAACAGGCTTTAAAAAGAGTACAAATTAATTTTTTGGCTTCTCATTTCTTTAAAAAATATAAATTTGTTTGAAATTTATTGAAATTGAAAAATTATGCGAAATGCATTTTGAAATTATTGAATTTCTTGCTGAAAATGATAGAATGTAAAATTTGAATTAAATTATGTTTAAATGCTTATCAATAATACTTCTTTTGGCTGCTGGTCTGCACGATCAGAAAAGGCTCTCTTGTATTCCTCAGCATGGAATTTTTTTAAATATCAGGTAGTCCCAGTTGTATTTCCATCCGTTATTTTTATTATAATTTCCAACTTTTGTGCAGAGCAAGCCTCACATTTTGCGAACTTCTTTTCATCCCTGTATCCGCATTCAAAAATACTTCCTAGAACTTCCTTTCTCCTTCTTGTTGTCACTGATTTCGATTCAGTATTATTTATATATACACACTTCTATTTTCCAACCGAGCAAGTCGCACCTACCCCGAAAGGGAAATGGCCTAATGGTATAATAATAATAATAAAGTATCACAAGTGACGTTTCTCGATTATTTTCAAGGACCTCGTTCGATGTCTTTCGAAAAATGAGACGATACGATTCGAAATTTAACAAATGAATACACGAGATGATCGTTCGAAAAAAGGGGCTGATAACGAACGAAGTCGAGTGAAACAGTTGAATTTCTCGTGTCGACGTGAATCACTAGCCGGAAATAATAATAAAATTGCAATTACAAAAATCATATTACATTTCCAAAATGTTTCCAACTTGGAAACGTTATTAATTATAAACGAATTATTATTTTGTTTACCACTTTCCAGTCGAAATCTAACAAATATTAAATTTGCAAAACGTTGCACTAATCGTTCGCTAATCGTACTGAGTGATAATTAAATTAGTACTAACATCATATTACTCAGAAACATTGATAATGATAAACAAACTGATATTTTTTTAGTTATTCGCCAGATTAAATTCTCAATGTGTTGCACAAGGATTTTCTCTTACCATTGAAGGTTGCTATACAGTTTGTGATAGATTTACTGTTTTTTTATTGGATAACGTAATGTGGCACGAATACATTGCATTATATATCATTTTTGAGGTTTTTTTAAGGTTTCTCGTTACTCTGAAAAAGTTTTAGAAAGTAATAAAATAACTGCCGGTGTAGAAAAAAGAGGGAACCTTTGAAAAAAACGAGTAACAATATACAATTCATGAATTGCGTGAACATTTTTTTAAAGTGAATATTTGTTTAAATCATTTTTGTAAGGTAATCGGAACATGATTAAAATTATTAATTTATTTTTAATAAGTTTCATTACTTTCGCTTACTTCATGGATTTTTTAACCTACAGCCAATTGTTCAAACAATTTTTACTGGTTTGAAGAATTATTATCTTTTAATATCACAAATTAATAGCATTTACTTGATGATATGAACTAACTAATACAATGTGAACACCTATTTCTGTACATTTATAAATAAGAATAAATAAATATAACAAGTATGTTCAGAGGTGGATGTTCACAATTATTGATTAGGCCAAAGCATTCAGGAATGCCAATAAAATTCGCGTTTATAACATAATACGTCGTTTGAACAAGTACATATTGTTTGATCAATAAAATACCACTTGGTTTTATTTTGATTGTGAAAAATAACATTGAAACATTTGCTTAAATAAAATCTAGAAATTTTCTCTAATCATTTTTTGATGAGGCTCGTAATTTTCGTTTTAATGGCAACAACTTATATGAAAAATCACAAATTTGAATTTATGAAAAAACGACACAAGCTAGGTGCAGTGAAATTCTTAACGGCAAACACTTTCACGCAAAACAGGAGTCCCGGGCGCAATCAACAAATTACAGATCTTAAAGGTTCAATCTGTAATTGTAATCGATTCTTGCACAAACGCGGCGGAAGAACAAAGACTGAGTGCAAAGCGCGAGACCTAAAAAGAAGCGCACCCATGCAGCGTGCAGATTTTTAAAAATAATTTTATTATTAATAATTTATATTGTATTACACTACGTCACAAAAACATATAAAATACTTATTTATTTGACTTGTATGGCATTTATTTATGTATTTTTTGGCACTAATTCGGAAATTGACATTATTTATTTCGTAGTAGCAATATTTCCGGAGATTTTAAAGATTTAATGTTCAGTGTCACATAAAAAACGAAAAAACCATGTTGCGTGAACATCAGGTCATTTTCGCTTTTAAACCTGCTTTTACGAAGAACGCGAGAAGATAGAACAATTTCGCCTTCAGATACGTATTCTAAAGAAAAAATACCGGAATTTCCAATCAATTAATGATAAAAAAATCTTGTTACTCCATGAGTGCTCCATGAGTTATCTCTTTTTTAGATTTCTTTTATGATAATGGATTATGAAACCGTCCAATTGAATAATCCTCATGTTCGATTCTATGTTTTCAAAGGACTGCGTGATATCTAGAACTTATATGGAAATTATATTACGTTTATTATTATTTCAAGGCAACTAATACGTATGTACTTCAAGTTTTCAACATTCAAAGGACCGAAATGTTATATCACTGATAGTTTTCGAGTTTCACATGGTGAGTTGTGGCTGCAGCAGAAGTTAGCATTACTACAGGTTTTTAACTAAAATTACCAGGCACAAAATTTAGTTTTTGCGGCATATGTGAGCACTAAATAAGCACTGAATTCCTGCGCCAAGTACAATTTGATTCCACTTATAGTTGCCGAGTGTCACATACAAGAGTCATCGGAATCCAGCATTGCTACACGTTTTTGTTTAAAAAAAGTGCCCGGATTTTGTGCATAGCACGAATAAGCGCATACCGGAGTTGTGGCTTCAGGTGAAGCTAGCATTACTACATATTTTTCACCAAAATTACCGGGCACAAAATTTTTTTCTGCAGCATAAATGAGCACAATATAAGCACTCAATTATAACATAGCGCCCATATGGATGTGACAATGTTGTAATTCCAACTTCCGGGACCTGAAATGTTTGTATTTTTTCGCTGGTTTAAAAAAGTACCTAATTTGTTTAATTGCAATTTCAATATTGTTGTCGGTCCCCGTGTGGAAAAATTTCGTGGCGCTCTACTGTTTCTGTCTAGTCCGCCTTGAGTCCACACTGGCGCGCCACAGGCTGACTGTCCAGTGACTAGACTGGGATGTTACGCTCGGATCGACTAGTTTCTAGACAGATCGGCTCTTTTGATAAAAAAGTAATGAACAATTAAATAATACTATTATTTTTCATACGATAAACGTCCAATATATAAATTTTTCAGTTGATTAAAAATATAAAAAAAGCTAAATTTTCTTTCATTTTGTCGGATATGCAATTCAATTCATTACATCCCAATATTTATTTCAATAAAACATGTATAATTTTTAAACATTTAAAGTGCTTGATGTGTGAATAAATCATCGAAAATAATAACGTTTGTATGAGTTGACTTGCGATTAGACTATGAAATAATGATTGTTTATTATTTCAAATAATCAATACGTTAGGCTCAATTATCATTTACGCAATAAATAAATAATTAGAATAAATTAAATGAGTCATTTATAATGATATTTGATTTTTTGGAATATCGTCAATATTATACATAGCATTATACATATTATAATTATTATAAATTCAATAAAAATTTATTAAAACTCTACTATACCTATCATTCAATTGAAAGGAAATGTTTTTGAACATTCTTGAAGAAAATCGTTCTTAAGAATAAAGTTCTTGTATTAAGATTTCGATCACCTTCAACGATTATTGCTTACTCTCTTAAATATGTAAAAGTGTATAATTAATTACTGCTGGAGCATCTGTGCAATTGCGTATTGTGATTTCCTCAATCATTTATTGAAACATGATTATTTTATAAATTCACCTGTGTAATTTTTGCTCAAGTCTAAACCGTGTTTCTATCTAGAAACTAGCTGAAATCTGAACAATCTTCATATATTCAAATTCGTAACGAACTCCTAGATAGCGCCAAGATTGGGACTAGACAGCAGAAAGGTTTGCATCAAACACGTAGCAAAACTAGACAGCGCCAGTGTAGCGTCAGGCTAGTTTTGCGTGAATAGACAGGCTTGAGAAAAACTGTACTGGCTTCAGCATGATTCAAGACTGCCACGAAATTTTCCCACACGGGTCGTGCAACGTTTTGCAAATTTATTATTTTTAAGATTTTGACATTTCCAACATTTGCTACCCAAAAACGCAACATTTTCTATTCTTGCAGGAATTTTATGAGTCGAATTGCGAAAAATGCAACATCAATTTAAAAAACGATGATTTGAGTTATGCATACAGTTTTCTAAGTCATATAATAGTCTCTTCTCAATAGAAAGAAGCAGAAACAACATTTTGCAAAACCTTCGGTATTTTCGCTTGGGAGTGATAAACAAAATAATAATTTGTTTAAAATTAGTAATGTCGCCAAGTCGTAAATAGTTTCCAAATATAATGTGACGTTGGTAATAAGTTATTTATCACTTAGTGCGATTTGCAAAATGTTTGAAATTTTTCGCTAGTTTACAAAAGTAACTAATTTGTTCAATTGCAGCTCTAATATTATTGCCGGCCATACAACGTTTTTTAAATTTGATAGTTTTTAGATCTCGACATTCCTAACATTTTCTGCGCAAAAACGCAATCTTCGCAATTTCCGCTGAAATTTTAGTAGTCGAATTGCAAAAAATGTAACAATTATTTTAAACACAATATTTTGCGTTATGTATTTAGTTTTGCAAATCATACAATAGTTTCCTTTCAATGGAAAAAAGAAGAAACAACTTTGTGCAAAACCTCTGGTATTTTCGCTCAGGAGTGATTAACAAAATGTTAATTTGTTTATAATTAATAATGTTGCCGCATCAAGAACGTTTTGCAAATTCAATACAGGATGGAGACTGAGCTCATAGTTACTCAAGTTTGCAAAATGTTTTTAATTTTCGTTGTGCAATGGGGGGAAAACTTTGCAAATTAATTTTTTGAAACAAAATGGCGACCCGACCACGTTCAACATATAAAAACACAACTGTACAATTTTTTTGAAGAACTTCGGAATTTTTGTAAATTGACTTAATTTTTATGTCTAATTCCACTGGCCTGAAGCCTCAGGAGTCAAAATTGGTAAAACAGCCAATGTTTAAAATCTTGTGTTTGGTACTTAGTGAAATTATCTTTAGAACATGTGGTTTAAAGATTTTTTTCGAGCATGTGTGGACTTTTTAAATATAGAAATGCACTAGAAAGAAATCGACAAGATCTAGGAGTCGAAATGAGATTTACAGTCATTTTTTAAATTTTGGAATTTGGTATTTGACTTGATACATTTTTTTCACCTGTAATTTCAGAATTTTTTTCTATGTTTGGAGTTCTTAAAATTATTAATACACGAGAAAAAAATGCGCTAGACTCAGGAGTCGAAATTACAATTACAGTGGTTTTTATAAATTTGGAATTTGTCATTTAATAGAATTATCGTCTTCATTTGTGATTTTATAATGTTCTTGAGCATGTCAGGAATTTCTAAGCATAGAAATACTCCAGAAAAAAATCGACAAGGCCCAGGAATAAGAAAAATAAAATAAAAAATTACTTTTATTCTAATTTCGACTAGTGGGTATTGTGAATTTACATTTAAAAAGCTCACACGTGCTCAGAAATATGTTTAATCCACAAGTTATACAGATTATTTCATTAAATACCAAAAGCAAGATTTTAAAAAGTAAATAGGAATTATTTTTCAGAAAAATGATTGATTTGAATCTCCAAAAAATTAAGAAGATTTTTCTGAAATTTAGGTATGCAAAGAAAATGAAACCTCAAGAAAAGTCTAAAACTCTGCAAATAAGAAAAATTTTCATCCTTTTTTTCGCGCAAGGGTAACCAAGCTGCACGTGGATCGATTTCAAATTAATTATACTTCTTTAGAACCCTAATACGCTAATTTTACGCATTGTAGCGATATTAAATTCCAAAAGTATTTATTTTGGACCCACTCTACTGGGAAATTGGAGAAGAATTTTATTATTTACCGAGCTTACCGTAAAAAGTAGTAAATAGAAATGAATAGGTTCGGATTTATGACGAATCTCATAAATCCCTGTAAGACTGAAGATGGTTTGAAATCGCCATCGTGTCACAGAAAATTGGACACTTGAAGAGTCAGGCGCACTACCTGAGGTGGCAATGTCGCCTTCATGCCGGAACCCTTCCCCCTCGCCATAAACTGCAACTGAAATATTGCACCTTCCAAAAGGAAAAACAACAGTCCTATTGGGTACCTATTGTTATGTTCAAATCGAGTTCCAACAGTATATTCTGTTTCAATCTTTGGATTTAAAAATTTTTTAAATTCAATTCATTTAATTTAAAATTAATTTATTTAATTTAATTTAGTTTAGAAAAAAAATTAAAATTCAAAATTTAATTTAATTTTTAAATTTTAATGTCTAGGTTTAACCCCCTAATATTTGTAGATCATCCTTCTAATTTCTATTTGTTTCAGCGTATACTATAAAACTGAATAATGGATGATATATATTTAGTAATAAAGAAAATTACATTTCTCTCAAATTGATGATTTTAGCACTCTTTCAACATAATATATTTAATTTTCAAGCAATATTCAAGTTGAAATATATCAAGAATTATTGAAGCTTCTGTTTGGAAACTATACAAATTTGCAACAGTAGTCAGTATACGATTGAAATGTAGATTTGTCCATTTTTTAATATTCTAATTTGAAAATATTTAATTTCGAATGTTCTCTTCAAAATGTTTAGCCAATAAGTGTTACAAATTAAAATAGTGCAATTTTGAAAAATCTGTTGTCGGAAAGAAAATCGTAAATGTCTTATAACCGAAAGCCTAAGCTGGAAATAAAGAATAGGTGAATTTAAAGTATTATGAATAAATTTGTGTTATATTAGCCGTTGGGACTATTTTTATATTTATATACTGAAGACGTTGGACATGTTATTTTAGGCAATCAACGAAAAGGTTCAAAAATATTTCAAGAGGGAACGTGCATTTTTTATGAACTAGCTGTAAATGCCTGGATTTTTATTTCATAACATTGAAGAAATTTGAAAATACGTTATTAAATTTCTTCAAATATAAAGATATTAACAATTTTTCGAAATAATAATTGACAATTCCTAATTAAAAGCATTCGGAAAAATTTTCATCAGATGCTGTCGAAATAGGAAAATTTTGAAAGAAACTTTCCAAAATTGGACAGTTTCATTAGAAAGGAGTTTTTGTTGTATCAGTACCACTTCAAAGCATTCATAATTAAAAAATTTTATTTCTAATTGAAGAATCCCGAAATCGAAAGATTTCAGATTAAAATTTCGAGAACGGGACAATTCAAAACTGTTCAAAACTGAATAATTTCAGATTAACATTTTGAAAATTAGATCATATAAAATTCAACTAAATTCGAGTTGTGTTATTTATCATTCGAAGCGTTCAAATTTTAATAAATTAAAATTTCAAACTTTGGAATTTCAACAATTCAAAATTAAAAGTGATTATAATCCTGCAATTAGAAACTGAAAAACTGAATTGAATTGTTCAAAGTCAAAGCTTCTGAAATTTCAGAATTTTAAATTGTTAGTACAAGCTGAAAAAATTTTCAATTATATAGACTTTTACAATTGAATTATTCTACAAAAATGTAAGAAATAAAGTAATTTTGAGCACGCAACAATAAAAATAAAAACATTTCTAATACGGAGCGTTGAAAATTGAGCAAACCTCAAATCATTTAGAACTGATCCAATTTTCAATTACTTAGAATTGCGACATTATAACGTTTTTATACTCTTCACCTTTAAATTTTAAATTGTTTCAAGTACATTAAAATTGTCTCAAAATTAACATTCTGCAAATTGTCAACTATACTTTTCTGAATTTCAACAATTCAATTTCAATTGCAAAATTAATACTGTTGAAAGAGAAAGATGGAAAATTCAGCGTTCAACATGAGAATTGGAAATGTCTAAAATTTTAACCAGTCAGAATTCAAACAATTTATTCAATTACCAAGGTCTCAATTTCATATCAAACAATTTTCATCTGTTCTGATTCTAAGTAACATATAATTTCTAACTTTTTAAATATAATTTATAACTTTTTAAATATAAATCGTTTAGCTTTCAACACTTCATTCAGAATCATTATTCAGTCTTTGAATCTTCCAATCAAATATATTTGAAATGATTCATTCGTGAAAATCTTCAACTAAAAGTTTAAATATTATTACGTTGGAAATTTTTTAATATAATGCAAAAGAAGATCGCTATGCTTCAAATTTTTTAAATTGCACCATTTAAATTGGAAAAAAGCAGAAAATATTTGTATTTAACATTTAAACCAAACAACTCAGCAAATTTTGCAATTTTAAATGATTTGATAGTGTAACTAAATTACCATTTTCAATATGTATGTAATATTGTATCATTATTTTAGTTGGCTGAATTAATTTCCAGACGGGCAGGCTGTGCATGCTCAAGGCATAGAACCATTTTTGCAAGAAATATGTTTTTTTTAAAGGATTTTAGACGACACGTATTTCACAAATTTGAAGAAAATTTCATTCTAAAGATGGGACTATTTGAACTTTCAAAACCTGTGATGCCCTTTATCAAGAATTTATCGAGAGGAAAAAATCGATATGTGCAGTATCTAAAACAACATAGAAATTTTACATGTTCTTTTCTACTCTGATAGATCTTTTCATTCTAGTTTGAAAACTATATTAATATCATATATATTAATGTGAGATAGTTGCGCTTTTTTCCTGAAATTTTTAACTTTTTGGCACCCTTCACTTAGTGATGTGATAATCAATGCAAGTTAATGAAAATAGTTGTTTAAACAATTTACTATTTTTAAAAACTATCTCCTCTCAGATAAGTGTTAGAAAGTTCCGGTTTTTTCTGAAATGGTTGACTTTGCTTTGCCTTGTTATAGTTATGAACGAATACTATATAAACATGAGAGAAAAACATATTTTGAACCAATCTTTTTTTTCCTTAAATCTACTGTCGGGGGGGGGGGGGGGCTGATATCAAAATATGTTCAATTACAAATTTTTCTCCTACGCTCTGCAATGAACTTTTGGTTATAATTGAACACAAAATTGTTACAAGTCATATGCAGACCTAGTCCTCCCACCTACTCTATTTCATTCCTTGTTTGTGTCTCTTGTGTAAGGATAGCTTTTTTGTGAATAATTTTTTCAAACATTGCGAAAAGAGCAAAAATAATTCACTTAAAAAAGTAAAATATCATTTCAAAAATTATTTTTGTTGAGGTTCACTTGTTATTTGTTCATCACTGAAAAGTCAAAGCAAAATCAAGATTACAAAAAAAAAATTTCTAGCATTACTATTAGCACTTATCTGAGTGAAGATAGTTATAAACAATTAAAAATTATTTGAAAAATTATGTTCGTTGAACTGGCTTTAATTGAAAATTGAACACAAAATGAAAAATTAAAAACAAACTAGAATTGTCTAGCTTTGTTTAAAAACCCCAAAAAATCATGATTAGCGCTAAAAACTCGCAAAACCCATTTTTTCACGTATGGGTTTTTTTGGGACCCTATAAAACAGACTTAGGTGGGTGATATTTGATAATGAATATATTTGACTTGTATTCTATGGCTATTTGTGAAGAGAAGTATTGAGTTTCAACTCCATTCAGCTAATATTGACGATTCTAAATAAAATGTACAAAAACGTCTCTTTTCCTGATGGGAAATACGTACTAAACTTCAAGGGCTTGCGACACCTCTGAATATCATTTTTTTTAAACCGAAAAAATGTATTTGTTTTGTGTATTGAAACAAATTTCCGGTAACAAATTTTGACCAACCTCAATTGTATATTGTCTCCGACGAGACGCATTTTCTCCGAGGAAGGATCCCCCCCTTTCCCCTTCCGGAGCTAATATTAAAATATTTGCAACTCCAAATTTTTCTATTACGTTTTACAATAAACTTCTTGTTGTAATGTAAAACAAAACTTTCACAAGTCATTAAATGACCTAGTTCTACCACCTCACTAAGTTTAAAGTGGACAAAAAGTTAAAAATTTCAGAAGAAAACCGCAACTATCTGGCAATAATATAGATGAAGATAGTTATAAACAACAATAATTTGTTCGTACAATTATTTTTGCTCAAGTCAAATGATTATTAGGTCACTCCAGGTGAAAAATAGACAAATAATTGAAAATTTCAGAAAAAGCAGCAACTTTCTACCATGAAGCAAAGATAATATCATTAGCAATAATAATAAATTGTTCGATCAATTATTTTTGTTAAATTTGATTGAATATCACTTTACTTTAATCAGATATTAGAAAAAAAAGTCAAAAATGTTAGATAAAACCGCAACTTTCTAGCATTTATCTAAGAGAAGATAGCTAATAACAATAGTAATTTGTTTAAACAATTTTTTTCTGAACCAAAATGAATATTAACTCATTTCAAGTGATAAGTGGACAAAAAGTTACAAGTTTTAGAAAAAACCGCGGTTTCTAGCATTATTGAAAGAGAATATCTTTAACAATAATAACAAATATGTTAAACAATTTTTTTATCAACATAAATTATGTATCAACTCGCTCTCATTGAAAATTGGACAAAAAGTGCAATTTAAAAAAAAAATGCGACTTTCGAACTCTATTCTAAGCGAAAATTGCTAAAAACAATAGTAAATTGTTTGAACAATTTATTTAGGCATATAATTGTCAGTATAAATTAGTATTTCATGTATCAGTAGAAATTTGAATTTAAAAAACCGCAAGCAAATCATAATTAGCGCCAAAAACGAATTTACGAGAGATCTCTGAAGCGACATATTATAATAAATAACTGTTTAAAAAATAATTTCTTCTAAACTAATGATATTTCGAATGAGCTTAGTTCTCTGATTATGAATCAATTGTCAGATCACATAGATACCTGGGAGACATGGACGCCAGGTAAGAATTCTACCTCCCAGACGTGGCAACACCGCTTGAGGTGAGTACGTATAACGTCTAACGCGCTTCCTTATATATAGAGGAGGTCACTTCGTACATCCAGTATCACAAATATATATAAATTCCAAAATGAAAAATTGTTACCCCTCTTTTGAGAAACCTGATCAGAAGGCCCCCCTCAACGTATATATGCATATAAATTTCAAATATTTTCACGGAAAAAAGCGGAGGCGAGAACGTAGGGTGAACTACACGGAGGTGACAACGTACAGTCTATACATATATATATATATATACTTGTTAGTTGAAAATTCATGTATTTTGTTGACAATTTCTCTTTTTGGTAGAAAATGCATAATGCTGTTGAAGATTTGACTATTCCTCCTTTTTTGTCTTGGTTTCTAAATTTCCTTGTTTTTTAGGTGGAGGACAAAAATGGGCGGAGATTACGGACTCGCTCTTGTATATGATAGCGGCTGACATGATGCCGCTGTCATTAACGGAGAAGAAGGGTTTCCGGGAGTTCGTGAGGTGCGGAATGCCGCAATATAACCCGCCATCTGAAAGAACCATCACTACAATGATGGAAGGAAAATATTCCTCTTTAAAGCTGAGGATGAAGGAAGTTCTTGCCTCAAAAAAGAACTTAGTCTTAACAACGGACCTGTGGACGGAGTCGATGACGACTAAAAGTTTCGTTGGACTCACGGTTCACTATTTGGAAGGTCTGTTACAATTTTCCATACTTGGAATTCATTTATTATATTCAAAAATATGTTTGGTTTTTAAATTTGCAATTATTTACGGGCATTGAGATGAAGTCTGTGACCATTGGAGCAAAACCCATGCCGGAAAGGAAGACGATCGACAATCTTTCGGTTTAACTTACGGAGTTTTGTTCCGAATGGGGCATAGAAAAGGACAATGTGAAGGCCGTGGTTACGGACAACGGAGCCAACATCGTCGGGGCTTGCGCCAGAGTATTTGGTGCCGAGAAGCACATCGCGTGTTTTGCCCACAATTTGAACATTGTGGCAATGACTGCTCTCGGTCTCAATGATAAAAAAAACCGATGCGCCTCTGACAGGAAACCCAGACGACAGCGAGGATGAGCTGGATGATGACCTGATTGGCCATGACGAGGTCGAGTACGAGGATCCGGAGATGCCTCCAGCCCCATCATTCAAGGAAGTTATAACGAAAATAAAGAAGATTGTAGCCTTCTTTAGAAGAAGTGAGAGGGCATTTAAAGTTTTATTTTTCAGCGCACGCTGAAATTTATAGTTTTAAAAATCAAAATATGAGATTTATAAAAAAAAACCTCACGTGCGTTCTAAACTGCGACCCAAGACAGATTTATGTGTAAACATCTTCGGTAAACGTTAACTATAATGAAATCTTACACAAAGCAAATAATAGCTCACGCGCATGTTGGAGTATAAAAATTTATTTTCTCTTATATGTAATGTCATGCGAAAGTTTCTGGACATCTATTTTCCAATAGGTTAATTTGTTTTAATTCAGTTATGAAAACCTGACTTTATATCAATATTCATAAGTTCTTTAAATTAAGCTTAGGTTTTGATTGCATCGAAGGAAAAATTCTAGAAATGTCTTATCAAGTCACTAAAATAATTAAGAAAATTATCTTTAAAACTGGAAACGTTGATGTAAATTCTAAAATTATTGTGAAAATTTATATTTTTTTGTTAAAATTTGAACATTTCTGGAATAAACTACCAATATATACAACATTATTTAAAGTTTTTGAAATATTGTATTTTTATGTAAAGATGTAAGAGTGCAACAAAATTATTTGAACTAAATTTGCCATTTGTTTAATTGTTTTAATTTATTATTGAGTTTAAGTGAGCGCGGGCATTAACGCACATGCGCCGTTTGAAAAAAGCATGAGGAACCGATGGAACGACAATTCGCTGTGAGTTCGCTCTGAGCTCTAAGGGGAGCTCAACCACTGAAATTTATGAGACTGCATGGCCGTCAAATTATATCCTATAAAGAGGTTGAGCTCCCCTTCGAGCTCAGAGCGAATTGTCGTAAACGTCACGGACCTCTCCTTCTACCATATGAGATACGCAACGAGGTGCAATCGAATTCGAAATGATCCTTTGGAAACATTTCTTTTTATCGTATGAAGTAGACAGAGAGCGTCCGTTGCTTTTGAACGACAAGTCATACTGAGCGATTCGGAATAAGCAGAACCCTCTCTATCTATCTCATACGATAGACAGAGAGGCTTCGAAATGATAATTTTAAATTCGATCGGACCTCGAGAGAGAGTTCCGATCCTAATGAATCATCGGAATCCTAACCCAGAGAGAATACCTTTTACTTTAAAGACCGTGGCGACTTTTGAGAGCTGTCACATTTATTGTCACAGAGAGCTATATTTGCATAATTGATGGTTAAATTGCCCGTGAGCGCAAATCATTACAAAATGTATATACCCACCATGGGTAATATTTATCCTCTACCTACACCAGCAAGTAAAAATGCGAAATTACCTGCAACAAAATTTACTCCTAGTTTTTTCTGTGCTGATAGACCGATTTTCGCGAATAAACGTTCCTTTGGGAGTTTGGGGCATTTGGTTTATATATTTATTATGAACAATTAAATATATTCTTTTAAGCAACTTTTCGTGGTTAATAACCATTTTCGAAATAGCTCCAGTTGCACGGAAAAAATTTGTCAATAAAAAGGTCACGAACTTCTGGTTAGGTCTCGGTTACGAGAAAAAGTGATAAAATATTGAATCGTGTTTCTAGGAAAAATGTATGCGCAAATTTCGTACTTGAATTTAAGAAGAAAAATGTGACGATTTGAACCCTGGAGTGCTTAAATACGCGCAGCCATCGAAGCCAAACAATATAGGTTTTATGAAACTTCTTGCTACTCATCAGACAAACTGTGTGTGCAAGCGTATATGCGGGCCACGTGTAGGCGATCCTAGTTCCCAGTTCTTACGCGGAGAAACTTTTGTTTGTAAAATTCAATATTATTATATTTATTTGTATAATAAGAAAATAGCCAGACAGAACATATAGGGTCACTATTAAAAAATTACAGTTGCAAATATTAAACTGTGAAGTTACAAGTTCCTGGAAATCAAATAATAATGTGCTATGTGAATTCTATGTATTTCTAATTTTCCCTATGGAAAATAGGAGAATATGGCATTGTTGCAAGAGCAAAATAAAAATGAATTTACATATTCATTGTTATATATATATATATATTAGTATATATATATATATATATATATATATATATATATATCCATCAATCACTGCCGAAGAGGTGAAAAAAGCAGATAGGGGCACAAAGATTTTTTCCGCTGCAGGGCCAGATGGTACCAAGAACTTCCGGTGGGAGAAGTTTACTTCTATGCACCAACATCTGGCCCATATCTTCACCTTCTTTAAAGTCGCAGACGCCCATTCCGCAGTGGCTGGTGTCAGGACGCACTATACTCCTACCGAAGAAAGGTGACTTGTCCAACCAAGAAAAAGGTGTAGCAGGCTACCGAGAGAATCTACTAATCGCCATGTCGATGGCCTGGATGGACTACCTGAAAGCTTTCGATTTAACCTCTCATAGATTTATCATCTATCTGTTGGAAAGCTTGAGGGTTGGATTGCGCATGTGCGAACGTCACTGGGCTGGAAGCGGCCACATTACGCTTGCTTCACGTGCATGCAATGCCGCGTTTTGAAAGGGAGTCGGACAAATTATATTTTTCTCTGTAAAACTGCATATAACGTCGATTCCCTTCTATTTTGTTTAAACTCACACATTTTAGATACTTTTCCATGCTGAATACAAATCTGGCCGAAAACAGTGTCGCTCTCTTACCGTTTTGGAGATATCAAGCTTTTTACTCTCGAAAATGTCGATTATCTTCTATTTTTCAAATACATTGATATTACCTATTTTTCCACGCTGAACATAAATTATTCGCCCCTCACCCCACACGGAGAAAAATGGATATTGAGATGTAGATATTAAAAATGTCGATATTAAACCATAATATATAGATATTCAGACATCCCTGGTTAATCTTTCTTTTTGAATGAGTTGTTCTTGCATGATACGGAGCGGATACGATGTGGATACTATAAGGATACGCTGTAGCGTATCCGCTCCGTTCGTTCGGTCCGCCAGGGATAATATCTAATATCTACTTTTCAATATACAAGACATTAAAGGGCAATATCTACTTATACTAAAAGTATAAAATCTGAGATATTAAAGTTAAATATCCCAGATTTTGCATACTGCGAGCGTGCGTACCTAAAGTGAAGGTCACTTGCAGTTGCGGATGTCGCTTGTTGTCGCCGGCCGGCCGCGTCTGTTTTTATGAAGTAAAGCCATGGACGTACGAAAGGTTTTAGAAGATTGGAATTGCGAAGAATCTGGGATAAAAACATTCGTCGAAGGTAAGTTTTATTTTGATTTTGTTTTGCAATTGTTTATTTTCCTTTTATGCACAAATCTTTGAAAGTGAACTTTTTTCAAAAGTCAGACATAACCTAAAATTCGAATCATCTATTGGTCGTAAAATCAAGAAAAATTACCTACTTTTGTAAATTACCACGTTTAGATTCATTAAAAGTCGGTGAACGTAGAACAAATATTTTCGGGGGCCTAGGGAAACTGGAAAAAGGTGGCTATGGCTTGATGAGCATAGCACAATTTTTTTGGGGAGCCTACACACTTCGTTGTTATATATAACAAATTTTTAAAGAGAAATCTAAGTGTACTTAAAAAATATGGAAATTTATAAGTGTTTACTTTATTGTTTCTTTATTATGTCGAAATTTGTCGAACAGAAAAATTAACATTTTTATAACCTTTTAAAACTGCATGTCCCAATTTCTTACAGTATCCACATTGTATAGCCTGCAGTTTAGATATTTTGAAGGCACTGTCTATGGTTACGAAATTTTCCGTAACGTCAGCCCTAAACAAGCTGGAAAAGGGGTTAGAGTTAGAGAAAATTCCGTAACTTTAGCCCTGAACGAAATGGAAAAGAGGTTAGAGTTACGAAAAATTCCATCACCATGATAGACAGTGCGTATTTTGAAATACATACTTAAATAATTGATCATTTGATGATTCCAATCATTTAGAGAGTAGTAATTTTTTTATCAATTTAAGATTAAAAATGTATTGGCTTAGTCATTTGAAGCTCATACGTTTAAAAATACTTTAAATTTGAACACTTCCAAACTTGAAAGTTTTCTTACAATTTTGAACAGTTAACTATAATGGTTTCAAATTGTAAAGCATTTTAGTTCGGCGTTTCCAAAAACTTGAAACTTTTAGCAAAATATAACTAAACCATTCCGTTAAAAATTTTTTTACAACTTAAAGCGCCTGAATTAAAAAAGAAAACACTTTAAATGTACACAATTACAAAGCAGGAGCCACCCAAGTTAAAAACTTGTCGAGGCCCTCAAAAAACACTCACTACTTCAAATTAAAAAATAATAAAAATATACAAGATTATGCGATTCATATTGAAAGTAATTTTTAATTCCTGAATTTTAAACACTGCATTAATTGGAAATTCTTTAATTTATAATTTCATTAAATTATCCTTTAAACGTTTTCAATTGAAAATTATTTAATTCTTAAAAATGTGTGTAAATTGTAAAGAATAGAGTCTGTAATGCTTAAATCTCAAACTATTTTTTAAAATATACAATTTTAAATTATTGAAACTAGAACATACAATAGGTTTAATTTTGGGAGATCGCAGTGCACGCGTTAGCGTAGGTATAGCACCAGGTTTTTTAAATCATTTTTGAGATGATTGAATTGTAAGGTTATGTTTGAAAATATCCATAATATGCTTGTGTTCATGATTCTCAATTTCAGATAACAAATTCGACGAAGAATCATTTTTATTGTTAGATGCCACAACAATTGAATCGCTCATTCCAGAAATTTGCGTCAAAGACAGATCAGATCTTTTGGAAAATCATACTATTTATGAGTACTCTCGGCTTTTTCCGATCCTACGTACACAATTTGGATATGAATTACTGATGCAAGATTTTAATCGCATGCACCAAGCTCAGAAGGATGCCTTATATACTATCTGGGATCATTTAGCACGTGCAATAACAGTCTTATGTATTGGATGAGGAATCATATCTTCTGAAATAGCAAAAAATTCGAATGAAATGGAAGGTATAATAACAATTTTTACTGTAACACAATAATTTTCATGTTCACGCTATACTGCATCTATATGAATATGACATTCTCCTTTACTGTTGAAAAGTAGTCATTTTAAATTAATCCAATGAAAATTTTCAAACTTTATTCACAAATGCTTTCCTTGTAAAGTACATGCCATTGCTATTTCACCCAGGGACGGTGAAAAATCCGAAGACGAAGAAAAATTTCAGGCCGTCCAACGATGAAATGATAGAAACCTTCTTTCTTCACGTTCATGTAAGAAACGTTTTAATAATTTATAACTTCCTTTCTCATTCCTTTCCGTTAGCCTGAAACGAATTTTGTTACTGGGAAAACCAGATAAAATTAGAAGTTTATCAAGACTGATATAATTTAATAAATACGAGTAATAAAAATTTACATTTTTCTCTAACTCGGGATGATTTAAAAACGAAATCTTTGGCATGTTGCATTTCACAAATTTTTCAATTTCAATTCCTGAGTTTGGAATCGTTAGAATTTTAGAGTTTTCAATTTTGAAGGCCTGAGAAATTTTATCTATAGTTTACACCTCTAAAAATTCAATCATTTAGTTCAAAACCTTAACATTTTAAATTCCTCAATTTCAGACGCTTTTTTTTATTGGCTCTAGAAAACGTTGTTAACTCAAAATGCCTCAATAATTCCATATTTACAGGATCCCACTCACATCGATGATGAAGTAAAACGCAGAAAGGATATTATGAATAACCGAGGGGACACACTTCAGCCGTTCATTTTGACTGTCGGTTACGACTTGCACAATTTGACAGCGATTTACGTATATATTGATGGGATGCGATACAAAATGGAAACAGTCGTACAAGCTCTAGATGTTTGGTTTAAGTCATTCCACGCTTGAACTGCCAATTATCCAAGCGCAGGACAAAAAGCCTGGAATTTTTTTCAACGTTACGTTTATAAAATTTATACTGAGTACGACATTGATAGCAGTTATCAAGCACAAGTTGCAGCCGAGGTTTGTGCCACAGAACCAAGTTTGAAGTAAGTTCTTTAATTTCCTTAATAATACAGCAGGTCCAGAAATGTTAGGTAATACGACACACTTTGTGTAGTCCGTATTTTAAAGTGTAAGGTGGAACATTGATCTATTTTCTACACTTAATATTTAATTTTCCTAAGTTAGGTAATTGATTTTTAACTATTAGAAATTACCTCTAATTTTATTGACTCTTTTCTCATTATGCGCATAAACTAGAAAAAGGTGCTTTTCCAAATTCGAAGGTTATAATAAAACATCTCCTACAGAACACTGAAGAACAAGAGTTTTGATTAAATAGTCTTAGAAGTGGTTAATTAACAAATTATAAAATAAAAAAAAATCCCCAAATTTGCGTTTAAAAGTTCAAAATTAAACCATTTTCAATTAAATTTATTGAAATGAGTACAATTTTTAAATTAGTCGCGTTCGCAAGTGAACAATTTCGTTTAAAATTATAATTTAGAAAGTTAATTAAAATTGAGCGTCTCAATAGTTGGACATTTAAAATATGCAAACTTCCAAAAAACCATAATATTTCAACTTAAAAGCCTCATATATTAAACAATTCGCAAAGCTTCATTTTAAATATTTTGAATTTTGGAGATTTAAATTTCAGATTCGTAATGTTAAATGATCTACTCGGTGGGTTTCCTATTACCACTACGTAGCGCGTCCTCAGGTTGCGGATAGAGGAACGGC
>CAKNYM010034403.1:0-17536 GCA_932195095.1 Andricus curvator
CCCCCCCCCCCCTCAAAATTTCATGTCACACTGAAGCTGACCCCTCACTTATTTTTAAAAAGGAAATGTAAAGGTAAATTTATATAACCGTCAATCGAACAATGAGTAATAAATGAAGAATATTTGAATTTAACCAAATTTGCCGCTGAGCGCGCCTAGGCCGTCCGACTTTTGGTCAGTGCTCCCAATTTGGCTCCCAAACCGCACTGCGCATGCGTCGCACCAGCAGCCTCATTGGCTGTGAATGGCGCGCTTTTTTGAAACTAGTACATGTGTAAATCAATTTTTTATAATAAATCACCATTGTGGAAATAATAATAATTAATTTTCAGATCACAAAATAGTCTTTTAGAATCCACGGTGAGATAATTTTTTGATTGTACTCTTTACAAATAAGTTATTGATTTTAAATTAAAAGGAAGGAATACATTTTTTCACCAACGTGAACTTCAAATCATTCATAATATCTTTTTTTGTACTTCAGGATTATTATATATTGTGAAAAATTGATTTGCATATTTAATCATTTCAAATATGCGCGCGATTAACATCCAATGAGTCTGCTGCTGCGACGCATACGCAGTGCTGCTGGCGAGCCAAATTGAGAGCACTGCTGTTGGTTCTCGCGCCTCGCGCTCGATAGACTATTTCATTCGTACTTCACGCTTGATGATGTATTAACGTCGCGCTACGCGTTCGGTATAAAAATTAAATTAAATTGAAAGTCAAATCATCGACAACTGTAATTTGGTGATTGTGAATTCTTTTTTGTTAAAGGTCCTTCGGTTTTAATGAAAACATTCTCATCACGTATCTCGGGCTTCACACTCGATTCTGTCCAAAATGTGAACTTTTCTACATTAGGTTCAACACTATTATATGAAATGTATATTATATTTATTTCTGTACCTGAAGCTGGTACTGCTTATTCAGATATTGCAAAACAATGTACAAATTTTATTTTTCATGATTAATTTAATTTTTGCCTCTTATTTTGCACATATTATGCATTGGCATCGGAACAGGACGTATTTTCATTGTCTTGTTTTTATAATTAGAAAAAGTGCGCATCTTATTAAAAAAAAATTTTATTATAAATTTAATTGCAACTTCTTTCGTTTCTCCATAAATTTAATTTGTTTATTTTCAACGTTATTTTTCACGATTTAATCTGAAAATACGCATCCTAGCGTAAAGTGGTTCTAAGCTTTGTAGATATAATTTAGCCGAAAAATTTTGTTAAATTAAAAGTTATTGTAGCTTGTGTCGTTTTTCCAAAAAGGTAATTTTTTATGTTTAATGTATTTTTGTAACAATAGTTTATAACAAATTGGTAGATTTTTTTGGTTGAACAACTTTTGCCATTTTTTTTCGTCTCTTGTGTCGTTTCTACAAAAATTTAATTTTTTTATTTTTATTCATATTTCTTACGATTAAAAGAAAATATACTCGTCCTTTCTGAAAATTATTAATGACAAATTTGTAGAACCTTTCTGAGTGAACAACTTTTGTCTAAAATTTTTTTTCTTTCCTTATATCGTTTTTTAAGAAATTTAATTTTATTATTTTCAATGTTATTTTTAACGATTAAAACAAAAGCTGCGCGTCCTATCAAAAAATTACTGATGACAAATTTGTAGCTGTTTTTTGGATAAGCAACTTCTGTCTTCTCATTTTTTTCATAGCTTGTGTCGTTTGTCCAAAAATGTATTTTTTTTTTTTTAATGTTGCTTCCATGAATAAAACAGAAACTGCGCGTCTTATCAAAAAGTGATTAATAACAAATTTGTAGATCTTTTTTGGGTGCATAATTTTTGTTTTTATATCTTTTTTTGTACATATCTTGCATAGTTTCGATGCAAAATGGAATTTTTTATTTACGTTATTTATTGTGCCATAAAAATTTGAATTTTCCGAAAAAATTCAAAAAGTTGTTATGATAATTTTGTGCGGTTTTCAAAAAGCACCGTTTTTCTTTTCCTGACTTTTTTCATATCGTGCGCTGTTTGGCTAAAAATTTAAATTTTCGTTTGTCTTTTTGGATTTTGAAAATGCTATAACTCTAATAATTTTATTTTAATCGAAAAAAAGTCATGAAGATCCATTGTTTCAGTTTCCGAGTACTATGAATAGTTGTACATAGAATTTTTGAATCTTGCAAAAAAATGGTCTCAAAAATTTTGAACATGATCTGACTTTTTGAATTTTTATCTAAAATAGCTGAGGGGAAGGGAAAGTAAAGGAAATGAGGGAAAATGTTATTTTTTTCCTTCAAAAATTCAACGACATGGTCGAAAGTTGAACTAGTTTGTTAAAAATTGAACTATTTTGTTGAAAATTTGTTACATTTTTTTGTTAAAGTTCCTTTTTTTATCTGAAAAGTAAATCTTTTTTAGTTTATGCTTTAAATAGTTGGTTAAAAATTCATCTATATCAGTTGAAAATTTAAGTCTTTAGTTGAAAATTTCTGTTGATAATTTATCTTCTTTTGCAGAAAATTAATCTTCTTATTAGTTAAAAAATAAACTTTTTGGTTGAAAAATCAATACTTTGGTTGAATTAAATACTTATTTTTAGAAAATTAATTATATTTTAAGATACATCATTTTAACTGTAAGTTCATCCATTTGGTTGAAAATTTTACTGTTTTGCTAAAAATTTGTTGTTTTTTTTTTGTTAAGAATTAGTTTTCTTCACTGATGAAAATGTAATTATTCCATTCTTGGCTGGAAATTTATCTTTTCTGGTTGACAATTTATGTATTTTGTTGAAACTTCTTTTTTGGTAGAAAATTACTTCTGGGTTGAAAATTTGTTCTTTTTGGTTAAAAATGCAGAATTAATCTATTTTGGTTGAGTATTTAACTTTTTTTCAAATACGCCTTTTTTGATTTGAAATTGAAATATTTTCCGTTAAAAAATCAACTATTATCTTTTTCGTTAAGAATTTTTTTTTTTTTATTGAAAAATTAACTAGTTCAGTCAAAAATTAAACTTTCTAGTTAAAACTTAAACTATTGATTTAAAAATTTAACTATTCTGTTTTAAACTTATTTTTCTTGTTAAACATTTTTTCTTTACACGCTAAGTTTCTTCTTTATAAGTAGAAAATTGATCTTGTTCTTTGATAATGCATTTTGTTAGTTGAGAATTGAACTATTTTTGTTTAAAATTGAAAATTTTTTGTTGAAAATTACTTTTTAAACCTGAAAATCAGTTTTTAAAATTAAACATAAAGCGATTCCATTTTTAATTAAAAATGAAATTTCCTGTTGAAAATTCTTCTATTTTCGTTCAAAAGTCAACTGTTTTCTAACGTTCGACTTTTTTAGCTTGAAAACTTAATTTTTTTGTGTGTAAAAAATGAATCTTGTTTGTTAAAAATTAGCCTGTCTTCGTTGAATTAAACTGGTTGATAATTCCTTTTTTCAAGGATTTATAGGATTTTAGAAGAATTTCAAAGATGTCATAAGATTATACAGAATTTCAATAGATTTTAGGAATTAAAAAAAATGGAGAGTTTTCTAGAGATTTCAGAGGATTTCAGAAAACTTAAAGGGTTCTAAATATATTTCAGTGGATTTTAACCGATTTCAAAGATTTTCAAAGCTTTCAGGTTATTTCAAAAGATTAAAAGTAATATGAAGGGGCTTTGTCAGATTTTATCAGATTTTATAGCATTTTAAAGATTTCATATTTTTTCCTCCTCAAAAATATGCAGAATTAGGTAAAATTTTGAGTTGCAACATTTTTGGGATATGAAAACAAATAGAGACACCATAAAAATTATTATTGTTCAAAATGAGATACAACAAATTCCATACCCATGATTTTCTGCGCAAGATTTGAAAATTTAAGAAATTTAATTCAGAATAAATCAAAACTTAAATTCTTCTTCGAGGTCCTATCAATTTTCAATTTGCAATTTACCTCCAAATTACTAGGGATTTTATAAATGTAAAGGGATTGCAAAACATTTTGAAGTGTTTAGGGTATTCTATAAAATTCCATGGAATCAAACGAAAATAAATTGTTAGTGTTTGCAAAGGATTTCGCAGAATTTCAGAAAATTAAAAAAGATTTTTAAAAGTTATCCAGTATATCAATGATATTCCAAATATTTCAAAGTATTCCTAGGATTTACAAGGATTTCTAGAAATTTCAGGGATTCCAGAGATTAGAAGGGAACCCAGAATATCTGAAGGATTCATAGGATTTTATAAGATATTATATGGTTCCAAAAGATTTTAATGGTCTCAACAAATTTCAACGGATTGCAAAGCTTTTTGCATATTTTGTTCCTATTTCTCAAAATGTGTGCTACTAGCCGCGGACATTCATAATTTTGAATAAACTTTACTTGCTGCAATGATGAATCAACATTATTATCTTTCAATTATGTTCCAAAGCGTAATTTTTAAAATATAGACTTATATCTCCCATTAGCCCAAAAGAAAATTCGATCTATATAATGGGTCTCTAGAAAACAAGTGCATTTTTTAAAATATGGACCAACTTATTACCAAGTATTTAAAAGAACTACAATGAACATTAGATTAATTTTGATAGGGATGGGTACATTTACTTTTGATAGGGTTGGGTACATTTACTTTTGATTCAGCGGACCTATATTTTTTGTTTAATATTTTCACGTAGTTTCTCATTCATTGCAGTCTTTTTGTAACGTATCACAGTCGGGTTACCCTGACCATTTCCTTTTGGGTACCCCTGGACACAATTTTTAATTTTAGATTTAATTTGCTTCTGTCAAGATGGAATAACTAACCTTTTTTGTAAACACAGTAACCTTGAATGTTTCTTGAATCATGGCGAGGATTTGTGTTTTAGTGTCTAAAATTTTTAGGTTTTATTTTAAACAAAGATTCTCCCTTGACCAATATTATGATAAAATATCCAAATATTACGATTTTTTCGTGACTGGAGGATTATTCTCTGAATATCTGCTTTGGAGGTATCAGTGAACGCACTAACATTATAATTAACGTTTCATATTCCTATTTGCATCAATACCAGAAACATTGATTATGAAAAGGTTCAAGGGATGGTACCCGACTCTTTCCTACAAAAGAAATTGTTTTTAAAATTAAATTTGTTTTGTAATTCTGAAAATTTAGGGCCATACAAATGCTCTCTGGTGTCTTTTTTTTTCCTGTAGACATAAAGTGTCCAAAAAAAATGTTGGTAATCTTCTCAATTTACAAACAATTAGAATTATATAATTAGATTTAAAATACCAATTTCACTCCGAGGAGAAAGTTTAAGAGTACAGAGAATTCTATTGGAACTAAATTTCTTGAAACTCTAAAATTGATTCTATTTCACATGAAGGGAACCTGTGAGACCACAGTACAGTTACGTTCTGACAGAGACATAAATTTTGGCGAACCTGAAGCGTTTCGCTTCGAATAATATGTGTATCACAGTTCAGAGGCACCTACGTGACGGACACTTTAACCTCTCGTTCTATGGTTTGCCGTCGAAGAGCTCATACAATGCTGCCGAGTACACATATGCAGTCTGTTGTATAACTCACAGTCAACTAACTTTAGACCGAAAACTTGCGAATTTAAATGCACTGTTTTGATTTTAAACACCCAATATCTTATAAGTACAGTGTTCACTCAGTTAGAATTTTTATCATTCAATTTTTGCATCGCCAAAAAAAACCTCTAGCTTCTTCTTTATAACCCTATAAAGTGTGAATACATTCGCTGAATTTTTTAGTAGTGTATATAATAAAAATGGCCCATCCAAAAGTACTGAACAGAACGACCATTCCACTGTCCCGAAGAATAATTCACTAAGAAAGTTTTCCGCATACAGAGTGTATCAACTATATTTTACTTCGCTAGAGTGTCGTATCTCTATGTATTTTTAAATGGAGATACGATAAGCTAGCCAAGCATAATGTAGTTGATACGCTCTGTTTTCGGAAAAATTGGTTAGTGACTTATTCTTCGAGACAGTCGGATGTTCCTTAGGTATGGAATAATTTGACAAACAAACTAACGGCAGGAATAGATCAATTACCTAGCTTTTCCTATTTGTAAATTTGTTTTTGCTTTAGTTTAACCTTTAACGTTTATTTTCAACCTATCAATAAAAACTGCCCAACTTCTAAAAAATTTGGAAGATAGCTGAAGTGTGTCAATTTTTGAAAAATGGTATAAAATCAGATATTGCCAACTACCGTCCCATATCTAGTTTGTGTAACTTCTCTAAGGTTTTTGAAAAATGTCCAGAACAAAAAAGAACTCAAAGTTTAAGGCCACAACTTTTCCCAGAACAGAATGGTTTCCTGCAGAGGAGATCCATGATTATGAATCAAGCTTCTTTTACCCAATATTTTTCCGAAACTCTAGCTGATAATCGGCCAGTTGATATTGTGTAGATAGATTTTTTGAAGACCTTTGACAAGATGAATCATAACAAGTTGGTAAGAAAGCTCATCAAGCTGGAAATGCCACTCAAACTCACCAATACCGTTAAATCATTTTTAATAGGTTAATAACATGTGGTACTATATTCAGGATACTCATCTAAACGATTCACGCTAACCTCAGGGATATCGTAAAGTTCTAATTAAGCACTTGTAGTCTATGTGGCATGCATTTTGGGCTTGGTAACTTGAGATTTCACACTATTAATCATATTTGCGCATGATACCAAAATCTTTTAAACAATATTATCCTTTAGAGATTGTATAAAGTTAGATAATAAATAGAATAGATTTCATGAGTGGTGTAGACTGGTGTAAAGCTCTGATCTAAAATGTGACCCTAAAGTTAACGCTAAAAGCAAATTCAAAAACTTAGGCTTTATAACGAGCTGTGTAACAAATTTAATAATAGAAATGCAATGGTAACACTGTAGATCTAGTTGGTGAGATCTAAGTTAGAATACGGCGTGATAATTTGGGAACCGCAACTGAAATAGAAACTTAATACAATGTCGGAAATCCAAAAGTGATTATAATAAATTCGACATGTTTACTATGGAGGAAAGATATACTTACTTACTCCTATTCGTTGTATTCAAAATTATCATCTACATGCTCAGAAAAAAATGTTCTTGAACCAATAAAACTGTTTTCTTGGATACATGAAAATTTGGTTTGATTAAACAAATTTTCGTCGATTTAACAAATAATTTGATTGACCCAACACAATTTTTTTGTTTAATCAACCAAATACTCAATCTACTAAAAGCTGCAGTTGAAGCATCCAAAAATTTTGTTTGGACAACTAATATTTTGTTCTCCATATTATAATCATATTCTATGGTTAAACGAAAAAATTTTTTTTTGATTTAACCAAATCGTTTTCTGAGCACAACTTCTAATGTGCTTCACAAATGCCCACAATGTTTTTATTCATTTTTATGATTTAAAAAACTTTGGTTTTTTCTGTGAACCATTTTAATCTAGATTGCCTTAATCCGAAAATATAGCTAATTAACGAATTATTTTTCAAAAATTGTTTACCTTTGAAGTACAGGAGTATTAGAGATGTGTAAAATTTAGAGATTTAAATTTAAATTTAGTGAAATTTAGGGGTGTGCTAAACTGAAGAATATCTTATTTATAGGGATATGCAATATTCGGGGATCTACCAAATTTACAGATGTGGAAAATTTAGGGATGTGCAGATTTTGAGTTGTGTACCATGCAAAGATGTTCCGAGATGCACAAAATTGAGGTTGTGAAAAATGTAGGGATGTGCAATATTCACGTAAATGCAAATTTAGAAATGTTCTAAATTTAGGAATATGCCAAATTCATAGATGAGCACAACTCCGGGATGTACACAATTTAGTTATCTGTACACGGTGGGCTTGCATCTCAGACAGGTTTGACAAAAATGCAGAAGAAAACGGGCAGCGGGGATTTGTTCCTGGGCCCCCAAAGGTGTAAAATCCGTTGAGTTTGAAATCCTATCTGCTAAATTAACAAAAATATCTCAATTTTTAAGAAAAAGTCAAAAATATCAAAATATTGCATATTATCACTTAATTTTTATCAAGTATAGGATAAATTAGTTTATAATGAATTTATCTAGCCCTTATAGTTGCAAATGATTTATAATGGAGGGACCTTTCGTTTATCGTGATAATTTGCAACTATTTATTTAAATACTTATCAAAATTACATGTATTTAATTTAATTTACAAGTGTCGAGATGAAAAGTGGACGTCATTTTTAATCTCTCTAAGTATGTCGGATCATCAATAATGTTTATTCTATACTTTTTCCAATGCTTCATGAATTCACGGTGGACCGATTCACCTGGCTGTTCTGACCACAAGTCAAATCCCTTTCCTTTCAAGAATTCAAGACTGCGTTTAAGATGAGTCAAGACTACGTGGACCTTTAAAGTTTGGGTCACTCCTGTGCTCTCAAATGCCTTGGCAAGCTCACTCACATGCTTTTCCAAGTCAGGTCCGACATCTTTTGTAGAAAAGCAACATGTCACAATCTTGTCCATTGCTTTTATAGCTGCAATGAACGGAACTATAGCCAGGATTCCAACATCTTGGTAAATCTCTTGGTCATTAAGTTGATCTGTATGCTTTAACAACGTTCTACATGCATTACCCGCGAAAATTTTCCCATGGTAATTTTTCGCAACCAACTTCAGTTTAATTGGCCAGAGTAGCGCCTTCACTTCTTCAACCAGAGGAACTCATCCATCCCAAAATATATGGTTCATAAATCCTTGTAATGTGCAGCTCGGGAACCACACATTTTCCGATGACACACATTGTATCATCTTCAGTGAAGAGCGGGGGATTCTTGAGCTCGAAAATCTGATCACCGCCACTAGCTTCTGAGAAATCCTCGTTGCAGTTTCCTGTTTCACATTCTGTTGTAACGTTTTCTTTCTCAAGATTCCTCAAGTCTATTAATGAGATGAAACAATATGGGCACGGGTACATGGATGTCGCCGTCTGCTATATATTAAACATCATCAATAATTTGAAATCAGAGAGAAACTTTAAAGGAATGCTATTGATATATGTAAGCTCGAACAGAAGCTTCACATTGTCATATAAGTCTCTTTGATTTCTGGCACGATGCACGACAATATCAACCTGTGGACACTAGATATCTTGCTTTTTTTCCAATACTACCTCCTTCTGAATTCGTGTTCCTTTTCTTCTCGGAATCTGTTTCGGAATAATTTACTGGGAAAAAAGATATACAGATTCTGAAAGATCCTTGTCCTCCAGCTGCCCTGATTTTGATATCGCAGTTACCAATTTGATTGCGATTATCCAGTACAGTTTCCAATAATTCACCAGTATTTGCCTGAACCACTGGTCTCATTTTTTTTGTCGTCTGTTCCGAATTCGTAGTAGTCATCCTTTTATACCTCTAGTTTGTACTGTTAGAATCATGTCTTCATAGTTAGTAGAGGTCTGGTGAAAATATTCTTTTCTCGATGGAAAAGAGCTCGCCGGCAACAGGTGCATATTCTTAATGGAAACCTTGAATCAGTTGAACAAAAATTTGGATTGATGAACTTTTTAATGAGCTTCTCAATTCTATCGGTGATATTGAATTAAGATTTTTTCTTGCCGAACTCAATTTTCATGCAAAAAGCAGCGCACACTTTTAATCGATTCGCTTAATGATGACACATAATTCTCGAGTCTCATTAGGCTCAAAGGTCTGAGTTTATGCATCATATTAGTCGAAAGGTGAAAGAAGTCAGTCATTGAATTTTCATTCGAACCCTTATACCTATGATCAAAAATATATAAATATGTTTATTTTGTGAAGTATTTGAATACATAATTACAAATTTTCACGATAAACAAAAGATCCCTCCATTATAAATCATTTACAACTAATAGGACTGGACAAATTTATTATAAAACGATTGGCATCGGCATATACTTGATGAAAATTAAGTGATAATATGCAATATTTTGATATTTTTGAGTTTTTCTTAGAAATGGAGATATTTTTCTTAATTTAGCAGACATAATTTCGAACTCAACGGATCTTACACCTTTGGGGGCCCAGGAACAAATCCCCCTTGCCTGTTTTCTGTGACATTTTTTTTAAACCTGTCTGAGATTCAAGCCCACCGTGTGTAACATTTAAATATATGCAAAATTTAGGAATTCATGGATATGTAACATTGAGAAATATGTGAAATTCTGAAATGTGCAAAATACAGGAATGTGTAAAATTCAGAGACGTGCAAAATTCATGAACGTGCAAAATGTAGAGATGTGCAAAATTCAGGAATGTGCCAAATTCAAAATGTGCATTGTTCAGGGCTGTTCAGAGATGCAAAAAATGCATAGATATAAAAAATTTAGAGATGTGCAATATCCAAGGACGCGTAAATTTAAGGATGTGTAGCAAATATTTTTAAAGCTTTAACCCGATCTGTTGGTATCGGGTCAATAGAATTTTGAACATCCCTATTAAGTTATTGACAGTAACTCACGCGTTTAGAGTTAAATTAAAGAATAAATAGTGTAAGATTCAAAACAAAAAAGAAGATTGTCCTAAAAATCGTGTGATTGGTGGTGGAAAGGATGTAAGTAGTATAATTTAAAGTATTTGGAATACATTTTTATTTTATTGCTAAGATATGTACGTAGCTAGTGGGATATCTCAGTGAGAAATGCACCAGAGGGTAGCAGGCATTACGTATTGTATGCACGTGGCCCGTACGGAGTCCACGGATCAATGGCTGGTTTAACATAACTGAATATTGAAGGACATCCCCTTCGACCATAGGGCGAGCATTCCATCAGAAATCAATGCTCTGATTTGCTCCAAGCGTTATTCCACTAGAAATACTTTCTTTCAGAGAAATCAAGATGTACCATTTCTTAATTCAGGAAGAAGCACGACATTGTTAATGATCCTTGATATTGACGAAGAAATCTTAATTGAACAATTACTAGCAAAAATAGTGCACTATGCGCGCTTGTTGCATGTTTCTTATACTGATTGCCTATTATAAAATTAAAATATGTGCTTAAATATAAAGTGCTATAAAATATAATTAATAATCATACATAGAAATAAAGATCAAAATAGCCACAACCATAATACTAGTCAGTGCCTACTTTTATATACTGTGTTTGAGAAATTGGCACTTGAAACTGACAAAACACATTTCATGCAGAGGAGAAGGGATCTAACTAATTTTTCTGCTAACAATAAGATTCCTTTTATATACGGTGCATATTCTGTTTGCTTCTTAAAATAATTAAACACAGTTTTTAAATTATCCTTTTTTCTGAATATTATCGTATCGAGTATATTAAAGCATTTCCAAAGAGAAATGATTGTGTCAGCTATAGTATTTTGAATTTTAATGCATGTGGTGAATTCCATTTCAACCTCTGGTACTAGCGACCATGTTAAACATTTCTGATATCGTTTTGGACAATTATTAAACACTTCAATCAATTTTAATAATAATTCGATACATAATTTAGTAACGGACTGATAACAGACCCTCTTTGCGTAGTTTGTTTCACTTCGACCAAAAACCTACAAACATTGTAATCATGGTGATCTTATTTTATATTTGCATATTATTGATTTAGCAATACAATGCTTTCCGCGTGCTTTAGCCCGCTTATATAACGGAGTTGAATTTTCAAGCCCAAAAGCCGAATTTTTTAGAAGACAGTTGAATTTTTGCCGAAGAGTTTAATTGGAGCCAACAGAGATGAATTTTCAACCAAGAGAGATGAATGTTCAAGCATTAAAGAGAAATTTGCAATCCAATAGGACCCATTTTCAACAAAACAGTTGAATTCCAGACCAAGAAAGATGACTTTAACAAAATAGTTCAATTTTCAACAAAATAATCAAACTCTCAACAAAATGGATGAATTTTTTTTCAATAAGCTGAATTTTTAACCCAGAAAGATGAATATTTAACCAAGAAGATTAATTTTCCACGGAAAGACGCATTTTCAATGAAACACATGAATTTTGAATTGAATAGTTGAATTTACTACTAAAAAAGATAAGTTTTCAAGGAAAAGTGGTACAGTTCAATTTGCAGTTGAAGAAATAATTTTCAACAAAAAAACGAATTATCAACCAGTTGTGTTCAACGAAATTATACAAATTTTTAACAAAATAGTTGAATCCTCAATCAACTAGATGAATTTTTAAAAAACAAGATTAATTTTCTACCCAAATAGACGAATTTTTAACAAAATAGTTAAGTTTTCAAGCTAAAAAATCGAATATTTTAGAAAACAGTTGATTTTCAAAGTGCAATAGGAGAATCTTTAACAAGGAAGTTAATTTTTAATCAAGAAAGATGAATTCTTAACAAAATAGTACAATTTTCAACTAAAAAAGATAAAATTTCAACCGAAAATGGAACGTTACATTTTTAATTTAAAAAACTAATTTTCAACCATAAAAACTGTTTTCAACCAAATGTTTGAATCCTGAACTAAAACAGATGAATTTTTAACTAACTAGTTAAATCCTCCACCAAACTGATGAAATTTCAACAAACATGATTAAATTACAACCAAAGAAGACAAATTTTTTTTAACCAAAAAACATTAATTCTCAACAAAACATGTAATAGTCGATATTTCAACTAAATGTTTTTAATTTTGAATAAAAAACAGTCAAATTCAACGAAGAAGGACAAATTTACAACCCAATAGTTGAATCCTGATCCAAAACAAATTAATGATCAACCAAGCAGTCGCATTTTCCACCAAAAAGATGAGCCTTTCACAGAAAAGTTGCATTTTTAACCAAAGAGGATAAATTTTCAACAAATAAGATTAATTTTCTACCAAAAAAGATTAATTTTCAAGAAAAAACATCAGTTTTCAATCAGACAAGATCAATTTTCAATTTAAAATATAAATTTTAGATTTGAAATTTCAATTTTCAATTTCAGATATCAATTTTTCATTTGAAATGTCAATTTTGAACCAAAAATTAAATAGCTAGATTTTTGTTGATGAAAATTAATTCTCAACCAACAAAAAAACGAATTTTTTGTAAAATTTTTCGATTTTGAACCAAAGAGATAAATTTTCAAATAAAATGATGAATGAATGAATCTTCAAAAAATGAATTTTTAAGAGAGGAGTTACATATTCAACCAAAGAGCTGAATTTTCAAACAAAAAGTGGATTTTTTAACCAAAAAGGTTAATTTTCTACAAAGAAAGTTGAACTGTCAACATAGTACCAAAAGTGACGTGAATTTTCAAGAAAAATAGTTAAATATTTATCTAAAATGGTGAATCTTGAAATAAATAATGAATTTTTAAGGAAAAAGTTTAACATTTAACTATACACAGCTGAATTTTCTACCAAAAAGTTGATTTTTTAAACAAGAATATTTATTTTCTAAAAAGAAAGATTTATCAACAAAATACCAAAAATGAAATGAATTTTCAACAAAATAGTTAAATATTCAACCTAAGAGATGAATCTTCAACAAACAATTTTGTTTAACAAAGTAGTTTAATTTTTAACTAAGTAGTGGAATTTTAAACCAAACGATATGAATTTCGAAACACAAACATTATGGCAGACATTTCAACAACGACAAATTTACTTTTAACAAAGAATTGAGGCCCGGATGCAATAAGGAGACGAGCGCTCGAAAACGCAAAAAATTATTGTCAAAGCATCTCCTGATATCCAAATTTTAAAGAAAAAAAATTAAATATTTGAAAATCTGAACCTAAGGAGAGTGGCAAGCTGGAACTTTTTTCGATTTTAAGTTTTGTTCATGAATATTTCCATTAATAAAATTGAAAATGTGATTCCTAGAAAGTGAAGAAAAATACTTAAACTGACTATTGTTCAATAATAAATTATTGCAAATTGAGAGAGGTCGGTAATCATATTTTTTTATTTCGCAGACAAAAAGTATCGGGAGAATTTCAAAAATGAAAAAACTTCCAGTGAGGTATTTGTTCCTCACTACTCAAGAAAGATTTAAAAAAAATTTGTAGATCGATTCATTGAAAATTGATGAAATTGTGTATTTTATAAGAAAGCATACGATACCGCCCACGATGAGTATGCTACCTCATAGTGGTAATTGCGTCAATTTGGAGAAAATCGATCTCAAAATTTTCAGAAATCTTGGTGAGAAACAAATTCTTCAGTGAAAGTTTTCTCAACTTTTAACTTCACTCTACACTTTCTACCGGTAAAATTAAAAAAACATTGTTACTAAGCGGTTCTAAATTTGCAATTAATTATTATTAAACAAAAGATAGCTTTAAATTTTTTCATTTTTTAGACATCACTAGGGTATTCTGCATGTGTATACCAAATTTCAAAATGTTCCAATAATATTTGGCTGAGTTATGACGGTTTATATCATGAAACACTTGGACAAAACTTTTTAGCGTTTTCGAACGTTCGTCCCTTTATTGCATCCGGACTTTAAATTGTTGGATTTTTTATTGGGTTCTATTAATTCAGTTCAAATTTAAGGAAAAAATGAGACAAAGAGGAAATTTATTCAAAACAGGGAGAAAAATAATCCTGTATCTGCTCCTTATCTGTTAAGTTAATATGCTGTCTAAATTATTCTTCAAATTATGAAAATGTTCTGAAATAAACAAAAAAATGTAGAACCAATTCAATTTTTTTAATTCATATACATTCAGAAATGCTATCTGAAAATTACGAATAGTTTTCTAAAATTTCTTAATGGTAACAGAAATATAAGTTATCGTGGCCGAAAGAAGTGCACAGTTCGCAATAGCGCACTCCTCGCTTCTCTATTGCATTCAAAGCCGACAAATCATGGTGGTTGTGGTCATGGGCGGCAATGTACTGAAAAATGTTATGTTGAATTATAACGATACAGTAAACCTATTTCTTTCGATATTGAATTGTCTCAAGCTTGAAAAGCATTCAAAATTTGCGCGAGAAGAAAAAACTGAAGAAAGTGCTGAAATCGCGAGTAAAGGCAACGACCTAGAAGCTCGTTTGATGAGCAAATTATCTTTACAATAAAAAAGTTACAAGATACTTTGATCCTCTGCTTCGTAAATGAACTTCCAAAAAAGGTACATCAGGACCGCAAGTGACTAGAAGCAGCTGCGTAAATTAATAATTAACCTAGGTTTCAATTGAACGGTGAGTCTGCCGTTTACAATTTTTCTTTTAAGAATTTTCTAATTAACGTAAAAGGTATAAGATGATATACTTCAAACCAAATAAAAAGACCTTGATGATGTTAAAAAGATCCTTTAATCATCGACGTTTCGAGAGTCAAATGCTCTCCTCTTCAGGAAACAGGAATCCAAGTCATATAAAAGTCCTTTATTTTTTTTTTAAATTGGCAGAAGCCAAAATGTCGTAGTCAGAAAAGATTCATGCTCTTACAAGATTTTCATCTCAATTTAGTTCTGTCAAGAAAATAATGAAATTGTAAATGAAGAAAAAGCATTTCATATGCATAAGGAAACATATACGAATGAAAAAATAAGATTGAGAAAAAGATTAAAAATTGTGAAATTATTTACCTGAGCTTTTAATATTTTAACTTTGAGATGTGAAAAAGTAGTAAGGTCCATTATTATGACATCACGGACAATATTTAAAGAATTATTTAGAGAATTTTCTTTTTAAATTTGAAATGGAAGACAGAACGAACGTACTGCTCCATGGTAAGGATTAACATCAAGTGAATGCAGGTAAGAGCATGAAGTAATAGAAACATACAAGTGCAGTAACGTATAAAGTCAGAAATGTCAGGTTCCTTAATTCTAATTAGAATTTTTAATTTTGTAGAACAGTTAGTTAATATCAAATTAATAACTACTAAAATTGTAACAGTAATAGTGAAATGATGATAAAAGTATGCTTAAGGAAAAACATTGGATCTTAAATTAAATAATCTAGTATTACGTTGTATAATGGACTAAAATTATTCAGATCAGTTTTTATATTTAAACAGTTATCACCCTCATTCTTAATAAAGAACATTTCAGCTACAAGTCTTTTCAACTCATTAGGTTCATGGTGTAAAACCAATACATGTTCCCAGTCATATTGATGACCAGTTTCAACCCAATGTTTTGCAATAACTTTATGGTTCTTAGGATTGTGTCTAAAATTATCGTTATGTTCTTTAGTTCTAGTGGAAAGTAATCTACCGGTCTCACCTACATAGCATTTATCAGAATTTAAACAAACAATTTTATATACTACATTACTAAGCTGAAAAATTTCGAGAGAATCTTTGCCTCGTTTTATGAACTTATCAAGTTTAGAATCAATCCTAAATGTTGTTTTTATGTTTAATTCACTCAAAATTCTTTTTACTTCAAAAGACAAACTACCATTAAAAGGTATAGAAATAATACGTTTGAAATCCAAATCATAATCTAGATGTGAATTAATTTGTTGTGATAAAGAATCCTTAAGGGCTTTCATTTTATTATTAATGTGTGTTTGCACAAACTTTATAAATTCAATATTAGACTTGTGAAAAGATTCATGTGATAATTTAAACGAAGTGTCTACGAGATTTTTAATAATAGCTATTTTATGCTGAATAGGATGGTTAGAAAAAAAGTTAATGTATCTGCCTGAATAAGTATCTTTTCTGTACTAATCCGTGATAATTGTGCCATCATTGGTTTTAATAACTTTAACATTTAAACAGGAGATGGAATTTTTAGTTTCTATTTCATGTGTAAATTTAAGCCTCGGATGGAAAGAATTAAATTGGTGTAAAACATAACCTAATTTATGATTAGGTAAAATAATAAAAGTGTCGTCGACATATCGAAAATATGTGTGAATGGTAAAATCTAATTTTTTCATAAGTATTGACTCTAAATCTTGCATAACAAGGTCAGCTAAAGCAAGTGATATAGGAGAACCCATAGGAGTCCCATACACTTGTCGGTAAAGAATATTATTAAATTGAAAAACTGTTTTCAGGTACGAATAAAGCTTCTTTGAGAATATTATTAAATAACTTAGCCATTTTATAAGTGGGAGTATTAATTAAAGAAACAACAGGTCGTAATGGACAATTTGTTTTATGAATTTTTTTTTTTTTACATTGAAAAAAATAAAGAAAGAAATAAATAAATAAATTAAATAAATAAAGTAAAATAAAATAAAATTTAACCCTTTTCCAATTAAAAAAAAAAAAATTCAAAAAACAAAGACTTATTGGCTCCTCGTTTAGAGGTAGGCCAGGATTCAGCAGATAGGCACATATTAACTCCTATCAAATACAACGCTGCTGAAGGCTTGTAACCTTCTCAGCATGAATCACCAACCAATTAAGACTCTCGGTTTCCTTTCTCTGTCCTCACCTCTCCCCCCCCCCCCCACACACACAGTAACAGAAGTATTGGTGGGACTGACGTTACAGATAGACTATCCACCGTACAACAAATAATCACTTAACTTGGACATGATTTCGGCTCGCAAAACAAATTTCGCGCATAAAGGTGATAGTTAGGTGTACAATCTAAACATGAATAATACAAACAATAAAGTAGCCTCGG
>CAKNYM010034403.1:42536-54226 GCA_932195095.1 Andricus curvator
GTGCACCGGATCGCGCACCACGTAGTTTAGCATCTATTCCACGAGAACTTTTTTTTAAATTTATATTGTTCAAACAGCCAAAATAATTACCAATGATGAGTCGACGATCCAAGTGAACTAGGTCGCGCATTAGGTACTTTGGCACGTATTCTAAGAGAGCTTTCTTTAAATTCAAATTATGCCAACAGCCAAAATAACTGCCAATAGTCAGTCGATGATCCGGGTGCACTAGGTCGCGCACCAGGTACTTCAGTACGTATTCTAAGAGAACTTTCCTAAAATTCAAATTATGGCAACCGTCAAAATAACTACCTGGTGCGCGATCCGGTGCACCGGGATCGTCGACTGACCATTGGTAGTTATTTTGGCTGTTGGAACCATTTAAATTTCAAAAAAGTTTTCGTAGAATGCGTGCTAAACTACCTGGTGCGCGATCCGGTGCAATTGGATCGTCGACTCACCGTTAGTAGTTATTTTGTCTGTTGGAACGATTTAAATTTTAAAAGAGTTCTCGTAGAATACGTGCTGAACTACCTGGAGCGCGATCCAGTGCACTTGGATCGTTGATTCACCATTGGTAGTTATTTTGGCTGTTGGAACAATATACATTTTGAAAAAGTTCTCGTAGAATACGTGCTAAACTACCTGGTGCGCGATTCGGTGCACTTGGATCGTCGACTCACCATTGGTAGTTATTTTGGCTGTTGGAACAATTTAAATTTTGAAAAAGTTCTTGTAGAATACGTGCTAAAGTACGTGGTGCGCGACCCGGGGTACCCGGAGCATCGACTCACCATTTGGAGTTGTTTTGGCAGTTAGCACAAATTAAATGTTTTAAAAGTTTTCGTAGATGACGCCTTGAACGACCTGGTGCACGTTCCGGTGCACCCGGGTAGTGGACTTACCATTTAGAGATGTGTCGGCTATTGACAAAGTTGAGATTTTAATTTTCAACGCTGGCTAATGTTCTCTAACAGTTTCATATTCTTAAGAATATTCATTTGTGTTTAGTGTGGCCTAAGCATGGAAGACGGACAGGAGCAACGCTTTAGCCATGTACCATGCAGCCGTGACCCATGCTTTAACCACATATTTCCAAGTTTTATGCCACGCTTGAGCCATGCTTGAGCCATGCAAACTTTTTCACGCGGGTATTTTGTAGAAAATTACCTTTTTTGTTTAAAAGTAATATTTTCCGGTTGGAAATTCAACTGTTCTGTAGATAATTCGTCTCTTTCTCTTCAAAATTAAACAACTTTGTTGAAAATTGATGTATTTTGATGAAAATTGATCTTTTTGGTCGAACATCAATCTTCCAGGTAGAAAAATTCATCTTGTCGGTTGAAAATGTAACTTCTCAATTGAAAATTAATCTTTTTGGTTGATAATTCAACTAATTCGTTGAAAAACTTGCTTTTTGTTTCGTTTAGTTGAACTGGTTAAAAATTCAACTTTTGGTAGAACATTCATACTTCTAGATTGTAAATGAACTTTTTCGTTGAAAATCTAATTTTTGGGCTTGAAAATTCAAGTTTTCTGTTTAAAAATGTAACTGTTTTGTAGATAATTCCTTTTCTCTTCGAAATTTAGTTTAGGTGCCCTAAGCTACCTCTAAAAACTTTGTAAATAATCTCAAAAAACAGGAAAATCTCGTTTTATCGAATACCACAAAATTAGGTTTGATATTTTAGAAAAAAATTTTTCATTGACTACCCTAGTGTAATTATATTGCAAGTGTGGGTAAGCAATTGTAAATGTCATATTGTTCATTTCATTCATCATTCAACAACGTTCGAATTTTCAATTTCCTTTGAATATCATCCTCTAGTATAACAACAATTTTTAACGAACAGAATTTAATTAACCCAATCTGTGCAAGTTTGATAAAAGTTTGATAAGCTGACGAAACAACACGAAAGCAGAGTGTTTAAATTACCTGTTTACGAACTGCACATTAAAAAGCGGCAACCTGGAATTTAAATGAGCGATAATCTGAAATCGAACCACAGGCAATATACGCTCAATGTATACATTCCGGTATGACCAAACAAATTTTCGATTGGTTAAATATTGCGAATATATCGTATAGCAGAAATATAATTAATACGGTGATTGTTTCGAATCCATGATGCCTTGTTAATGCTAATTATATGTATACCGACTCACGAGTGGCGTCAGGTTATTTCAGTTCACTATTCTACCTTTGCAAAACAAATTTCATAATTCGCATTATAATCCCGCATTTTGTATCTGCTGACAATGGACATGGAGTGTTGTTGAAAATATATTCAGAGAATTACACAAATTCGTTATCATTTATGATGAGTGAGTTGCCTGACAGATGAATCATAGAATCGTTTGAAAGACATACAAGCAAATTGTTGAACAGATACGTTCTGAAGTTAGGAAATATATATTGTTGATTTCGTGTCATTGGTGTTTTCAGTTGGGTAGAATTTTCCATATTTTAACAAATACAAAACAAAGTAACTTTTTAGAGGAAATGAAGAGGGGAAAGTAGGGTAAGAGAGGTGAAATTAGGGGAGGATTAATTAGGGAAGGAACAGTAGGGGATTAAGGATAATAGAGGGGTGAGGCAGTAGGGTGATTTATGATAAATTGAAGGTGAAAAATTGAGGTAGCGAAAGTATGGGAAGTGAGGGGAGGGAAATTATGGAAAGTGAGGGGAAATAAGGTGACCCGAAGTGAGGGGGTGAGGGAAGCAAAAGTAGTGGAATGATCGGAAACAAGGGGTTAAGGGGGTAATGAGAGGAAAAGTAGAGAAAATTAGGGGAAATACGGGTTCGGGAAGTAGGTGAAGTGAGCAGAAGAAAGGTAGGGCGAAGTGATGATTAATGTGGGAAGGAGCATTTAGGGAAGTTTGAGGAAATGAAGGGTGGGAAAGTAGGGGAAATGAGGGAAGGGAAATTGAGGATTAATAAGAAGACCGGCAGTAAATTATATGAGAGAGGGAAAATAAAGGGAGAAGATGCTGAGAAGGTAAGGAATAATGAAGAATGGGGCGGTAAAAGGAGTTATGGGAAATTTGGAGAAGTCAGAGAGAAGAATAATTGAAAAGAGGGACAGTCGGGGAAATTAAGGCGGTAGGAGAATTTATGAGAAATGGGAAGTGCGAAAGTGACGGAGGAGTAAGGGAAATGGACTTAGTAAGAAGTAGGGGAAATTAAGGGTGGGGCAGTAGGTGAAGGGAGCTGAAATGAGGCTCAGGAAAGTGATGAATAATGAAAGTAGGAGATGGAAGGGAAGTTAGGGGAAATAAAGGGTGGGAAAGTAGGGGAAATGAGGAAAGGGAAACTGAGGATTAATAATCAGAGGCGCAGTAAGGGACGTGAGAGACAGAAAATGAGGAGAGTGAATTAGACAAAGTGAGGATTATTGAGGGATGGAGCGGTAGAAAAAATTATAGGAGATTAGGGCAGAAATAATGTGGAGAGAGGCAGGAGGGAAAGTGAGGATAATTGAGGGTTAGGGCGGTAGAGGAAGTTATAGGAAATAAGGGGTGGGATAGTGAGGTTGAGTAAGTGGAGGGGAAGTAGAAGTAGGGGAAGTAGGGAGCAGTGGGGAAGATAAGGGCAAATGGGGGAAATTATGGGTGGGGAAGTAGGTGAAGAGAGAAGAAACAATCAAAGAGAAGTGATGATTAATTATGGATATGGGAAAGGGAAACTTACAAAAACAAAGGGTATGAAAGTAGGGCAAATGAGAGGAGAAAAATTCAAAAATAATAAAGAAAGGGGCAGTTATGAAATAAGGGAGGTAAGGGAGGTAAGAAGATGGGGCGAGGAAGTGGGTGAAAATGAGGGGAGGGCATCAGGGGAAATTAAGGTAGAGCTAGTACGGTAGTGCGTCTGAGTAGTGGAGAAAAACTGTGACCTGGGAACGGAATGTAGGGGATTGTAAGTGTTTGCTGAGGAAGCAAGGAGATGGGGAAGTAGAGAAGGAAGAACTTGGTGAAGGGAGGAGAGGCGAAAAGTGACGTAAAGGGAGGGGACATAGGGGAACGAAGGGGGATTAAGAGAGGGAAAGTATGGGAAAAGAACCCTTTTTTATAAACTTTGACTAATTGTTAATAAACCAAGGGTTGAAGAAAAAGTTATGGAAAATTAGGGAAGGGAAAGTTAGATTTTTGAGTGGAAATGAGTGGATAAGAAGTGGTCAGTAGGGGGAAATGGGGGGAAGAAAATTACGAAAATTGGGAAGAAATGAGTATTAGGGAAAGGAATGTAGGAGTGGTAAAGGAAGTAAGGAAAATTAAAGGTGGAAAAGTAGGAGAAGGGGGGAATTAAGGGAAAATTAGTAGAGGTGAATAAGTGAAAATTATTAAAGGGGAAGTAAAGGAAGTTATAGAAATTGAGGGATGGGGTAGTATGAGATGTAAGGGGTAATAAGTGGAGAAAATGTGGAGAAGTGAGGAGAAATGAGGGAAGGCAAAATAGGAAAATTGAGGAAAAATAAGTTAAGAGGAAGTAGGAACGATAAGGGGAGGTAAAGCAGGGGAAGTTGGGGGAAATGAGAGAAGGAAATGTAGAAGAAGTGAGGAAAATTAGCAAAGAAAAATTGGGGGAAGTCATGCAAGTAAGGGAAAATTAGTTAAGAGAAAGTAGGGGAAATGATGAATGTGGTAGTAGGGGAAGTAAGGGGAAAATGCTGCAAAATGAGAGAAGGTAAAGTGAGGGAAAATTAGAGGACGAAAAGTAAAAAAAGTAGGGAAAATGAGGGGAGAGGAAGTAGGGAAGTGAGGGTAAGTGAGGGATGGAAAAGTAGGGAAAATTATTGGAGGGAAAGTATGGTAGGTAAAGGGAGGGAAAGTGATTGCAAATGAGGAGAGGGGAAGTAGGAGAAATAATAAGTGTGGAAGTAGGCACAGTAGGGGGAATGAGGGTAAATTGGAGGAGGGGAAGTAGGGGAAACATGTGTTAGCTGGGGAAGTGAAGAGAGGGGGAAGTAGAGGTGGAAGAAGTTGGGGAGGGAGGAGAGGATTCATGTCTCCTTACGGCCTGTTATTTGGGGGGGGGGGGATTTTTGACTCGAATAAGTAATATTTTTAATTGCCTAAAAAAGCGATGTTACTAAATATCTTGAAAATATCGAACACTGATTTCAGGTTGTTTATCTATTCATAAAGATTTATGCATTTTTAGCACCATCAATTTTGTATATCGAAATTTCCAAATGAATAATTTTACTTCATCATCAAAATTTATTTCTAAATGTTTCTAATCATTATTCATAGAAGAGAACATTTAAATTGTAAATGATTGTTTAATGTTGGGAAATGATTCTGTTCTTAACATTTTGCTACCATACTATAATTTCTAAACTTTTTTACATTTTCAAAGAGATAAGAAAAATTAAATCATGGGGAAAACTTAATTTGAAGAATTCGAAAAAAAAATTCGAAGCTTTTTAATAATTTTGAAAGATTTTGATTAAATTTTTTTAAAGATTTCAGGCAAAATTTTAAATGGTTTAGGCTTAATTTTGAAAGAATAATTTCAAGTTTTGAAGATTTCCAAATGTGTGGAAAAATAATATGGAATACTTTAAGATAATTTTTCAGGATTTAAAAAAATTTAGGTAAACTGAATTTCGTAGGGCGCTAAGAGAATGAAAAAAATATATTTTTAAGATTTATGGCAAAATTTCAAACGATTTTCTTCTCAATGAATTCTGAGAGAAAATTGAAAAAGATTACAAAACATTCAAAATTATTTCCTCAAATTTTAAAAAATAGTGTAAAAGATTTTAAAGCAAAATTTTGCCATAATACATCATTTTAGAACAAATTTGCGTGAGTTTAAAAGATACTTGAAAGTTCTGTAACAATTCAAAAATAATAAAAACTTACATGATATTTTAGGAATTTTGTAAGGTTTCAAGAAAATGAAAAAAAATCTTTAGGTGTTCAGGACAATTTTTTATGATTTCTTATTTCGAAAAATGAACTTTAAGAGAAAATTGAAAAAGATCTCAAAATATTTCCTAAAACTTCGAAGAAGAGTAGAAGATTTTAAAATCAAAATGTTTCAATTTGGTAAGAGTAAAAAATAAATTTAAAAAATCGAGTAAAGTCAAGAAATATTTAGAAGATTTGGAGAGATTGAAAAAGAATTTCAAACTGTAAAAGATTTTGAAAAATGCAGATTTTTTTTTAAAGAATTCAAACCAAAATTTTAGAAGCTTTAAAAGAATTTTGAAAGGTTTCAAGTGAATAAAACAATTTTCTTAAAATTCCTAGGAAAAATTTGAAGATTTTAAGGCTTTAAGGTTTTCGAATAGATTGAAAATGTTTTAAACTTGGAAGCATTTCCGAAAATTTATCGAATATTTTTTATTTCTTCCAAATTTCTAAATGACCTAAATATCGTTTAAAAAGCCGCGAATTTTTCGTAATATTTTGTAAAATCCTGTGAAATAACAAAAAAAAATCTTTTAATCTTCTAGACTCTTCTTTGACACATCTAAAATATTCAAAAATCTTTTTTAATTTTCATAAAATTCCTAGGAAAATTTGGAAGATTTTAAGGCAATTTTTCTACATTTTGAATGATTTTTCAAAATTTTAAGAAAAATTCGAGCCAGCTAAAAATATCTTCAGGAATTTAAGAGGTTTTGAATAGATTTAAAATATTTCAAAACTTGGAAGCATTTCCGAAAGTTTATCAAATATTTGTTATTTCTGCCAAACTTCTAAAAGTCCTAAATATCTTTTAAAAAGGCTCGAATTTTTCCTAATATTTTGTATAATCCTGTGAAATAACAAAAAATTGTTTAATCTTCTAGATCCTTTTTTGACACATCTAAAATATCCAAAAATCTTTTTTAATTTTCTTGAAATTCCTAGGAAAATTTGGAAGATTAAGGCAATTTTTCTACATTTTGAATGATTTTTCAAAATTTCAAGAAAAATTCTAGTCAGATAAAAATATTTTCAGGAATTTAAGACTTTTTGACTAGATTTGAAACATTTTAAAGCATGGAAGCATTTCCGAAAAGGACCCCGCACCAAATGTACAGAAAAAAGCCTTATGATAAAAAATTCTAAAAAAAATTTTTTCTTGTATTTTCGAACCTGCAAACTAAAAATTCGAAAGAAAAATGTCAGAAAGATGGACAGTTTTTAGACAAACACTTGTCAAAAGTTTCGATTTTTACATGTATTTTAATGGAAAAATGCTTATTTTTGCAAAATGTTTTTTTTTCTCAAAAACTCTATGATAGATTTGACTAAAACTTTTATATTTTGACGATCAGGCGTACCGAATCAAAAGATTCATCCCCACGAACTAGAAAGATCAATGATTCTTTGGGTATACAGCATGTTTTTGGGGGTGTTTTTGTACCCTAAACATCCAAGTAACATATGTAAATCATCATTTCTTAGTAACTAAAATCAATAGAGATTTTTATTCAACTGCTACGGTATGAAACGACTTTCCAATAAGTGGAGTAAGCGTACATAGCAAGAATATTTTTTGACCTAATTTTAGGGGATGTTTTACCATCCCTTAAACAATAAGTCTGAAGTTCCTAACGCATTAATCAATAACGAATAATAATTTTATTTTTAAATGCATGAAAGCTGCTATTTTATGACAGAAAATAGTCGCGTACAACCCTAAAAACTTCTTAAAGCACTTTCAACCCCTCATCAGATATAAAACTCACCCAAGCTACCCCTAAATATTTTTAAAATTCAACAAAACCAACCTAATTCAAATATCCGCCCAGTTTTTGCTGATAATAATTTCAATTGATACCAAAGGGGCACACATAACGTCTCAACCTTTCAGCACATATAGAACTCACCCCAGCAACCCCCGAATATTTTAAAAGTTCAATAAAAGCACCCTAATTCAAAAATACGCCAGGTTTTTCTGATAATGTTTTCAGAGTATGCCAAAGGGACAAAAAAGTGTCTCAATCCCTCAGCACATATAGAACTCACCCCAGCCAAATGGGCAAAAAAATGTTTCAAAACTTCAAGATTAAGGCAGAAAATAACCAAAGATAATTCACACCGTACTTTTCCAAACACGTTAAAATTGATAACAAAAAATATAAGTCAAGTGCACTTATATTAAAGCGATATTGACGGTAGTAATAATTGAAATATAAATACACTCATAATATGTAAGAAAATAAATAATAGCAACTGGTACCAACCTGTACAAACCTGCTTTAACTGGTTTCAACCTGTACGATTAAGTTGTAAGACTATTTTTACAGGAAAAAGTTTTAATATTGTTCTAACCTTTACCAATAACTTATGAAAATATTTTTACACGGGAAATTCAAATATTCATAAACTCGGACTTGTGCCAATCTGAGACAATCTGTTGTAACTTGTACGAAACTGTACCAATAAGTTGCAACAGTACTTTTATGTGGGAACTCTGCAAACCTGTTGTATGAGGGTAATTGTTGCATTAGAGTGATTTCATTGAATTTTTAAAATATTCGGGTGTGGCTGGGGTGAGTTCTACATATGCTGAAGGGTTGAGACTTCATGTGTGCCCCTTTGGCATCAATTGAAATTATTATCAGCAAAAACTGGGCGGATTTTTGAATTAGGTTGGTTTTGTTGAATTTTAAAAATATTTAGGGGTAGCTTGGTTGAGTTTTATATCTGATGAGGGGTTGAAAGTGCTTTAAGAAGTTTTTAGGGTTGTACGCGACTATTTTCTGTCATAAAATAGCAGCTTTCATGCATTTAAAAATAAAATTATTATTCGTTATTGATTAATGCGTTAGGAACTTCAGAGTCATTGTTTAAGGGATGGTAAAACATCCCCTAAAATTAGGTCAAAACATATTCTTGCTATGAACGTTTACTCCACTTATTGGAAAGTCGTTTCATGTCGTAGCAGTTGAATAAAAATCTCTATTGATTTTAGTTACTAAGAAATGATGATTTACATATGTTACTTGGATGTTGAGGGTACAAAAACACCCCCAAAATATGCTGTATACCCAAAGAATCATTTATCTTTCTAGTTCGTGGGTATGAATCTTTTGATTCGGTACGCCTGATCGTCAAAATATAAAAGTTTTAGTCAAATCTATCATAGCGTTTTTGAGGGAAAAAAATATTTTGCTAAAATAAGCATTTTTCCATTAAAATACATGTAAAAATCGAAATTTTGGACATGTGTTTGTCTAAAAACTGCCCGTCTTTCTGACATTTTTCTTTCGAATTTTTAGTTTGCAGGTTCGAAAATACAAGAGAAAATTTTTTTTAGAATTTTTTATCATAAGGCTTTTTTCTGTACATTTGGTGCGGGGTCCTTTATCAAATATTTGTTATTTCTGCCAAACTTCTAAAAGTCCTAAATATTTTTTAAATAGGCTCGAATTTTTCCTAATATTTTGTAAAATCCTGTAAAATAACCAATTTTTTTTCTTCTAATATCCTAAATTTCTCTTTTGACACATCTGAAATAACCAAAAATCTTTTCTAATTTTCTTAAAATTCCTAGGAAAGTTTGGAATATTTTAAGGCAATTTTTCTACATTTTGAAAGATTTTTCAAAATTGTATGAAAAATTCGAGTCGGTCTAAAAATATCTTCAGGAATTTAAGAGGTTTTGAATTGATTGAGAATATTTAAAAACTTGGGAGCATTTCCGAAAATTTATTAAACATTTTTTATTTTTTCCAAAGTTCTAAAAGTCCTAAATATCTTTTAAATAGGCTCAAATTTTCCCCAATATTTTGTAAAATCATGTAAAATAACATTTTTTTTTTAAATATTCTAGATTCTTTTTTGGCACATTTGAAATAACCAAAAATCTTTTCTAATTTTCTTAAAATTCCTAGGAAAATTTGGAAGATTTTAAGGCAACTTTTTTACATTTTGAATGAATTCAAAATTTTAAGCAAAATTTGAGTCAGCTGAAAATATTTTCAGGAATTTAAGAGGTTTTGAATAGATTAAAAGTATTTTTTATATCTTTAAAAAAGGCTCGAATTTTTCCTAATATTTTGTAAAATCCTGTAAAATAACAATTTTTTTCTTTAATATTCTGGATTCTTTTTTTAAAACATCTGAAATATTCAAAAATCTTTTCTAATTTTCTCAAGAATATTATAGAATTTATATTTATATAAGTTTAAAAACAAACTGATAATATTTCTTTTCTTGTAAGGAATTTTAATAATAGTGTGACTAAAGAAAATATTTCAGAAGCATTCAGTGTTACATGAAAATATTGTTTTATTTATTTCTATGAAGCACTTTATCTTGAGCAACCTTTTTTTATGTAGAAAACGTCTGCTATGTTTTTAAACATAATACAAAAAATTTTACGCAACTGCGGTTACACGGAAAAAATTTATCCCTGACAAAGTCACGAACTTGTAGCTAGGTCTCGGATACGAGATAAAAACATGAAACATTACATCCTTATTTCTATGAGAAATGTATGGATAAATTTCAAAGTTTTTCACGAACAGTTCGAATTTCCTACCAACATTTCCTGAAAATTTCAGGCTGAAATATAGAGAGGAAAAATTTTATTTGTGCGATTTAATTTTCATTAATTTATAACTTCGCATCTCAGAAGATTCGAACCCTCAACGACTGCCTACTCACTAGTTTCGAAACATAAACCAGGAGTGCGAAAAGACGCGCAGCCATCGAGGCCAAACGAGATAAGAATTATAAAACTTCTAACCACTCATTTAACGAGCTCGAAGCACACACGCACCGCGCGTTTGGGCGAGCGTGTGTGCGGGCCACGTATAGGCGAACCTACTTTCCAGTTCCCAGATTTGTCGGGCAAGCTCGTGAGTGCTCTGAGAATCTTTTCCCAATCACTCGTAATATTTTTGTAATGATTCACGTAAAAAAAAGCGATGAAATATTTTAGAATTTTCACATCGAGTTCGTCAATTCTTTCTCAAAGTTCGCAGATTATATTTGAACGCTCCCAAAGTAAAAATGGGTCAGGATCAGAGGAAAATCAGGGAATTTCGAGATTCATGTTTTGCGACCACCCTGGTATGATCATCTGCATTCTAAACTATAAGTATACCCTTATCATAATAATGGTAAATGTCAAGTGCTGAAGAGAAGATAAGGTCGCTGGAAAATCGCAGCAATCCTAGGGGTGTCGTTTAAGCAGCCTGGATTATAATATTCTAACATAATGGATAAAGGACTCTGGGGGTATTTTCTCGTGTGAGAACAGTATCGGGTGGAAGCAGACACTTTTCGAGAAAGTTTACGAGGGTCAAGCATTTTCTAATTAATTCGGTCCTCGCTCAACGCTAAAACGTTATGACGTCACTCCTGCTACTGGCATCAATAGATATATGCAGATATATATAGTATATGCATTATACAAATATGAGTGTGTGTATTATATATCGCATAACTATATATATTGCGACACTTCATGGTCCACCATGCACAGTGGGAGACTGAAAACTGAGAGTAAAAGGAAGGGCACCCTATGCGAGGCGTTAATTTGCTAAAACCACAAGCGTGAAGCTTCCCCTAAAACTAACACGAGTAAAATTCATGAGTCGATTAAAAATTCTATTATTTTTGTTAGTAAGTGGATTATTAGTTGAATAAATTATTATTTGAACTTTGGTTTCAGTTTCTTTTGGTGTATTCCTTGGGAGTTGTCCATAAACTACGTTACCAATTTGAGGCTATTTCT
>CAKNYM010034404.1:0-11785 GCA_932195095.1 Andricus curvator
AAAGACGATTACATCCTTATAATTTTAACTAACAATAAAAAATTATATACGTTTATAATTTTATTTTATTTAACTTTCAGTTACATTTTCAAAGAATATAGCTTCCTTCCAATTTTAACTATTATTGCAATCTTAAACAATTGAAAATATGAATTCATCTGTCATATTTTTATGAGAAAACATTAAAATTTAAATTATTTTTGGAATTTATAGAAGTTTAGAAAATTTTAAAAAGGGGTTTACCCTTGGCTTATTTATCTGTAAAGAAAATGGAGTCAACTAAGAATATCTTTCCGGTGACTTTTTTCTATGCTTGATATATTCCCAAGAATTATTAATTATTTAAACAATTTTCACAAACAAATTCATAGTTTGCCTATTTTTCAAGAAATAGGTACAGTTTGTTTACAAGGTAACTACGAATGTATTTCTGATGACACTTTTCTATGTCGCTTCGTAAATTCACAATAATTATTAATAATTTAAACAATTTCAATTAAAAAAATGAGATTTTGGTTATTTTGTAACGAATAGGCTCCATTTTTAATAGAATTAAGTAAGAATATCTTTCCAGTGACGTTTTGGTATAATGCTCTGCAAATTTCAAAGAATGAATCATTATTTAAACAATTTTGATAAACAAATCAAGAGTTTGGCTATTTTTTAAAAAATAGGCTCAATTTCTTTGCGTAATTAATTAAGCATGTTTTTTAAATACCTATTTCCTATGATAATTTAAAAATTTATAATAATTATCAATTATTTAAACAATTACACATTCAGAACAATTTGTTTACAGAGTCAACTGAGATTGTCTTTCCGATGACTCTTTACTATGTTTTGTAAATTTACAACAATTATTAATTATTTGAACAATTTCGATTACAAAATTTAGAGTTTGGCTATTTTTCAACGAATAGGCTCAATTTTTTAAAAAATTAGATAAGAATTATTATTTAGACAATGTTGATAAACAAATTAAGACTTTGGCCATTTTTCAACAAACGTTTTTCGGATAACTCTTTCCTATTTATATTCAGTACTTTGAAAATTTACAATAATTATTAATTATTTAAACATGTTTATCAAAATATCCAGAGTTTAGTTATTTTTCAAGGAATAGGCACAATTTGTTTACGGAGTCCATTAAGTATGTCTTTCCGAAGACTCTTTTTCTATGTTTCATTACAAATTCAGATTTTTGCTATTTTCAACGAATAGATTAAATTTTTTTATAGAATTAACCAAGAATATCTTTCCGATTACTTTTTTTCTATAATGCTATGCAAAGTCTTTCCGATGACTTTTTTGTATGATGCTTTGCAAATTTCCAAGAATTATTAATTACTTAAACAATTTTCATAAACAAATTGTGAGCTTGGCCTTTTCTCAATGAATAGGATAAATAAGTTCAGGGTATCAAGAAAGAATGTGAATCGAATAACCATTTTCTACGATACTTTGCAAATATACAAGAATTATTTCGACAATTTTCATAAACATATTCAGATTTTGGCTATTTTTCAAAGAATAGGCACAATTTGTTTACGGGGTCAACTAAGAATATCTTTCCGATGACTCTTTTCTATGTTGCTTTGTAAATTTACAATAATTTTTAACAATTTTAACAATTTTCATACAAAATTCAGAATTTGGCTATTTTTCAACGAATAGGCTCAATTTTTTTGCAGAATTAACCAAGAATATCTTTCCGATGACTTTTTCTATGATGCTTTGCAAATTTACAATAATTATTAAATATTTCAACAAATTAAGAGTTCAGCCATTTTTCAATGAATGGGCTCAGTTTGTTTACGGGATCACCAAGAATTTATTTTCAATAACTCTTTTCTACGGTACTTTGCAAATTTACAATAATTACTATTTATTCAAACAATTTGTATAAACATATTCAGAGTTTGGCTGTTTTTCAAGGAGCAGGCTCAATTTTAACAGAATTAAATAAGAATATATTTCAGATGCCTTTTTTCTGTATTGTTTTGCAAATTTACAAGATTTATTAATTATTTAAACAATTTTCATTAAAAAATTAAGAGTTTGGCTATTTCTGAAAGAATAGGCCCAATTTGTTTCCAGAATGGACAAAGAATGTATTTTCAATAACTATTTTCTACGATACTTTGCACATTTACAATAATTATTAATTATTTAAACAATGTTCATAAGCAGATTCAGAGTTTGGGCATTTGTCAAGGAATAGACAAGATTTGTTTCCGGAGTCAACTAAGATTGTCTTTCCGATGCTCTTTTCTATGTTGTTTTGTAAATTTACAAGAATTATTAATTATTTAAACAAATTTGATGAAAAAATAAGAATTTGGCTATTTTTCAACGAATAGGGTAAATTTTTTACAGAATTAACTAAGAATATCGTTCCGATGACTTCTTTCTATTATGCTCTTCAAATTTCCAAGATTTATTAATTATTTAAAATATTTTCATGAACAAATTAAGAGTTTGGCAATTTATCGAAGAAACCCTGCCGTCAAACCTCCTGCTCGACATTAATTGAAACCGAGGTTAAAACGCAGCGAATACACAACTCGGTCGTATACGTCGCAGATGGTCATCCATCCGAGTGCTATGCACGCTCGAAATGGCTTGACATCTGGACTCTTCTCGAGTCGAGATCATTTACTGTGTATTTCTATGAAAATTTGTACGCGCCGACATTTTATAAGTTTTTTTCCGAAGTTGCATGAAAATGTTTAGAGTTGCACAATTATTTATTCTGCATCGTGAGAAGGTATCCATGCGAAGCCGTGTACAAATCAAAATTATTGAAGTAAAAATTAATGTAATGGTATTTTATTGAACTTCATTTCCAAATAAAATAATTACATGTAAATAAATTGTTCGCGCGCGGAGCGCGCGTATGAGCCTCTAGTTTGGTTAAAAATTCCCTTTTTTTTTTTAAATTTTTCATTGAAAATTGAACTATTTTTTGAAAATTCGTTGTTTTTCCAAATATTTTGACTCACTTTAACGCTTCTAAAATTCCTAAATATCATTGTTCAAAATTCATTTTTATAGAAAATTCAACTATATATATTAAAAATAATAATCCAAAATATTGTAAGGAAACTTCTTCAAATTTTTCAAAATTTGAAAAAAGAAATGTTGGAAAAATTTGACACATATAAAAAAATAAATACGTGGCTAATCAGTTTTGAAAAAAATTATAACTAATTAAAAAATTTAACGAATGAAACATGGAAAATGTTTTTTACTTCGAACAATTAATTCTTGGAGAATATTTCAAAAGATTTCGAAAATTTTGAAATCAAAATCTGAAATATTTTAAGGACACTTCTTCACAAATTTTCAAAATTTTCAAAATTTAGGAAAAATTTGACTCATTTTAAAAGATAATAAGAAGGTTTAAAAGTTTTGAAAATATTTAACAATAATTTAAGAATTGAATGGATTAAAAATTGAAAATAATTTATATTTGGAAAAAATAATGCTTAGACAATATTTCTGAAGATTTAAAAAATTTTAAAAGAAAAATCCGAAATATTTTAAGGAAACTTCTTTCAAGTTATTAAAATTAACCCCCCAAAAAATTAGTGAAAGTGCAGCCTATCAAGACGTTAATTTAAGTCTTAACAGAATCTTAAAACAAAATATTTTTTATTTTTGCAAAAAAAATTTGAATACAAAAAATTTGTTGAAAAAAATTATGCAAAAAATTGTATGCAAATAAAAGTTTGGAAATAATTTTGTAAATAAAAATTTCTTGAAAAACCTTTTTTAACAAAAAAATTTGTTTGAAAAGAAATATTTGAAATGACTTTATATGAAACAAAAAATTTTGAAAAAAACTTTTAAAAAAACTTGTTTGAAAAAAATTTTTGAAAAACAAAATTTTTTACAAAGAATTTTTCGAAAAAAAAATTCCAAAGTGTGGTTTTGTTTTGAATTCGCACGATGTAGCGAAATGACATTGGTAGGGCGGAGGGGAATCCTCAATTCTTGTCACCTCTACGCTTCTACTTCGTAGAACTGGCGGAGAATTTCCGAGAAATATACTTCCCCAAACGAATGAAATAAAAATAGAAGAGCAGCTCTTTAAAACTGCTTTCTTGGACACTTCTTACATTATCTAATTAAATGGTCTTTACTTAAACTTAAATTAAGTAAATAAATTGATTAAAATTAAATAAATTAATTTAAAAAGTGTCTAATGTTCTGTTAGCTTTTAACACTTTTCACATTTCCCCATTTTTTATACCAATAACTGAGTTATTAGCGTCAACCTTCAAAAAAACCAAATAAAAAAACAAAAAGATAAAAAAAAGTTTAAAAAAATCTAGGGCTTTCAATTTCGGCAGACTATGGAAAAGCTGTAGAGTTAAAAAAATTAATTTTTTCTCCAATTAGAATAATTTTTAATACAAAATAAAAATTTCAAATAACTATTAATTTATTAAAAGTTGTTGAACACTTAAATTCGAGATAGAACCACATTCCGAGATTTGATAACAAGGAATCAAGCATTATCAGTTTCTTTTCAAAGTTATATAAATACATTTTCGTAAGATTTCGGAGGATATGAAAAAATATTTTTGAAGATCTCACATATGTCGAAAAAAATCTAGAAAAGTTTGATATAATTTTTTTATTTTACGGGATTTGCAAAATATTGTGAAAAATTAGAGTCAGCTTAAAAGATGTTCAGTACTTATGGAAGATTTGAAGAAATTTAAAAATGTTTTATAAATTTTCGAAAAACAATTCAAGTTTTAAAATATTTTTAATCTCTTCAAAATTTCTAAAATTCATAAATAATTTTTAAGCTGAAAAATTAAAATTTAAAAATTGCCTTAACACCTTAGAGATTTGTAGAAATTTTCAGAGGAATCTTAAGAAAATTTTTTTATTCTTTCAAAATTCTTAAAAAGCTTCTAAATTTTTTTTCGATATACTCAAAAGTGTACGCTTGGTTTGAAATGGTTTGAAATTTTTCAAATTTTAATTTATGTTAACACCTTTTCAAAAATTCTAAATATCTTTTGAAATAATTCAGTTTTCTTAAAAAATCTTTCAATTGTCTTAAAATCTCCTAGATCCTGTTTCGTGTGTTTTAAAATAAAATCTCAATCATTGAAAATTTTCCCGGAAATCTCATTATCGGTACCGATAACTATTTTGGTTTCCGGTACCGACAGTTTACACATTTCGCAAATTATGATATATTTACCGGTGTGAAAAAGTTTACAAATTGTATACTGCAGTAGCAAAATTTTAAGAGCAGAATTATTTCCTAATATTAAAAAAATCCTTTGCAATCAAAATGTTTTCTGTTATCAATAATGTTTAGAAACATTTGGAAAAAATTTTATCATGAAATAAAATCACTAATTTGGAAACTTTGATTTACACAATATTGATGTTGCAGTAAATTCGTAATATTAATTAATAGACTTAATCAATAGACAGTTAACTTAAACAGGCTGCAAGAATAAAAAAGAAATACATTTGGACTGTGACTGACAATATTCTTAGAAATTTAAAAAAAAATTGAACGGCAAGAATAAAAAACGAATACCTTCGGACAAGCACAAAAATAGGATTCATTTTGGAAAAAAAGCCCGCTTGAAAAGTCACGCTTTAAAAAGACAAGAAATAAAAATTAATTATTCTCTTTTGAAGATCTAACAAACATGTCCTCTTCTTTTTTCATACCTTGCTTTGTCAATGAAATCATTAATGTCGGTTAATGTATATATATATACCATTAAGCCATTTCCCTTTCGGCGAGCCTCAAGGTGTAAGCGTGACACTACCCGATTCGGGTAGTGTTTCTAGGTGGATAGTTTCTTGTAGTAAATAACTACAAGTGTGGGCTCACCACACCCACGGCCGCCAACAGCAACGCAGTAGTATCAGACGGTCACCCATCCAAGTACTAACCGCGCCCAACACTGCTTAACTTCAGTGATCTAACGGGAACTGGTGTTTCCAGCGTGGTATGGCCGTTGCCATACCATAATTTTTTTAATTATAATATACATAATTATATATATAATATAAATAATTTATATTATAAATATGTTCAATCGTATGTATATTTTTAAGACAAAATTTCAAATATAAATAAATGACCGAATCCATTTCAAATCAGGCAGGTTCTACACTTGAAGTTGCAGTACAAGATATCATAAATGCGTAAGAGAACTTTTTAAAATGTGCAACATATTTTCTCAACATTTTTTTTTAGCTGTTGTTGTTTTCAAGAAAAATGCGAAAATTCGATTTTATGAAAAAAATTCTACTGGCCACAAAAGTTATTTAGCCCGCATTAAACTCACAAGGTATTTTCCTTATGGTAGTACAAATTCAACAAAAAATTGGCAAAAAATATAAGTGTGGGTTTTTTGAGAAATACACTACCAGAATCTGAAAAGAAATCGTAAATATCTCAATTAGTTCAAAAGTTATACGAGTTTAAAGAAAAAATTGGGGTTTTTTTTTTTTAACGAAGACAAAAATTCAAATACGCATAACTCTGTAAAAAAATTTTTTTTCACGAATCTCAAAAATATGTATCGCCTAATTTCCCCTAAAAAACAACATATTTTGTCCCTGAGAGATTCTGCAACTTCAAGTGTAGAACCTGCCTGATTTGAAATGGATTCGGTCAAATAATGAACTATTTTTTCTTACTCAAATGTTTTATTAAATTATTTGAACAAAGTAAAATTATTATGTTTTTGTTTAATCACTCACTCATTTGTTTGAGTATATTTATAAACAATTTAATACGTTTGTTTTCTGGGTATGTAACTTTTTTTAAATTTCAAGTAATTGTCTAACATTATAATAACATTTGGTTCTTAATTATTACAATTTTGCTCTTAATTCTGCACTTTTAATAAAAAACAACATAATGTAACATAATCTGAATATAATAAATAAAAATAATGGACTCTGGTGGTAAATAATTGTGCAGTTTGCAGTTTGTGCTAATGGTAACTCCTCGAGTATCATTTTAGAAATTGCTAACTTTCATCATTTACCGACCCGCAACGTGCATCTTTAAAGTAACTCTTAGTTCCATCCGCCAAGAGGGCGCAGTTATCAGCGCATGTTTTTCACATTCTCTTATTCCATTAGATCGGCAATCTCCCACCTCATCTCTGGTATATGAAGAAGATGGCTTAGAACTTGTTCCATGTGAAACGCTCAGAGCAAAAGCGAACGAAAAAAAAACGTACGTAGAAGCGAAGTAAAAACGCGCGAGAGCAAAAACGACCTAAAAATTGGCGAGAGGAAAAGCGAGCCAAGAATGAATGGGGAAGGTTCCCCCACTTTGCTCAACTCGGCCAGCCTCGTGTAAAGCCGAAAATGCACGAGCACGAACCCGAAGCTCGGGCCGAGTTCGCCCGACTTCACGATTCGGTTTCGTTGACTTGTTGGCTATTAGGAGGTTTGGATTGATTTTTGTTTTCAAAAATGCACACCTAAAGGAAAGACTTCAAATACATGTAATGAAGTCTTGAAATATTTAATGATTATGTCTTTCAGGAATTCTTACGGAATGTTTTAGACTATCTGATTCTACAGGGAATACATTATAAGACATTGGAGGTCTATAAAGTTCAAATATATTGAATATTATATATGGGATTTCAAAATTAGGTTAATAATATCTATCACTTTCAAGTGGTTTGATTTTTCATTATTTATGTTTTATTTTTCAATCGATTTTAAATATCGTAAAGTTAAAATGATAATAAATAATTATTATTTTTAATTTATTAAATTAATCAACATTTTTACTGTATACTCTTTCTTAATATATAAAAACTGTATAAAACCTTCAATGTCTTAAAATATTTATCTCAACATTACAAAATTTAGTTTTTACAATTTTATTTCAATTGTGAAATAATTGTAATTGGAAATTAATTGTGAATAATTGTAAAATAAGTGTAACAAAATGTATTTTATAAAGAAATATTTCATGATTTTTAAAGGACAAAACAATTTTAAAGGTAAGTCCTTGTAGTATTTTAATAACTAATGAAAATATTTTCAGGATATTTTTCCTTCATTCTGCCCTGATAGGGTCAAGCATGGTACAAAAAACCGTCGTGAAATTTCAAATAAAAACTGTACTCTGTATAGATTAATTTTAAAAAAGAAAAATATTAATACCTTTTATAAATATTCCTAAATTCTATTTGAATATGATACACATTGATTTTTATTTTAAAAATTCTTGTAAATAGTTGGTCATTTTTTAAATTTTACGAGATTTTTGTACCATGTTTGACCTAAGGGAATATATTTCAGGAATGAAATTATAAAAATATCTCAGTTAGTGTTTGGTTGATAATTATATTTTTTGTTGAAATTTTTATTTGACATATCTGAAATATTGAAAAATGTTGTGAAATTTTCAAAAGAATCCTATATGAAAATTATATTTAAAGAAGCTTAAAATAAGCAAAAAAAAAGTTAAAAAATAAACAGTTATTCGAAATTTGTATTTTGTATACAAAAATATTTTTCACCTTAAATTATAATTTTGTTGAAATTTTTCTATTTTCTTCATTAAAAATTTTGTTATTTGAAAATTTATTTATTTGGTTGAAATCTCATTCTTTGAAGGTTGATTTCAATTGTTTTTGATAAAAAATTAGAATTTTTTCATTAAAATAGCAATTATTACATTTTTCGTTGAAAATTCAGCTTTCTTTTTTGAAAATTCAACTGTTTAGTTAAAACTTATATTTTTTGTTGAAATTTTGATTGACATACAGAAATATTCAAAAATGTTGAAAAATTTTCTTAAGAATCTTAGGAAAATTATATTTATACCTATAACCTTAAAAATAAATAACTTAAAAAATAAAAAGTTATTCGAAATTTTTATTTTGTATGCAAAAATATTTTTTACCTCAAATTATAATTTTGTTGAAATTTTTGTTTTTTCTCCATTAAAAAATTTTTTTATTTGAAAGTTTATTTATTTGGTTGAAAATTCAACTGTTTAGTTAAAACTTATATTTTTTGTTGAAATTTTGATTGACATGCAGAAATATTCAAAAATGTTGAAAAATTTTCTTAAGAATCTTAGGAAAATTATATTTATACCTATAAACTTAAAACTAAATAACTTAAAGAATAAATAGTTGTTCGAAATTTTTATTTTGAATTAAAAATTATTTTTTGTCTTAAATTATAATTTGGTTGTAATTTTCCTTTTTTTTTGACTAAAAATCGTTGAGAATTAAACTTTTTTGTCTGAAAATTAAACTATTCGGTTGAAAATGTTTTTGTTTTTTTTTTTGTTCAAATTTTAATTTGAAATATCTCAAATCTTAGAAAATATTTCGAAATTTCTGTCAAGAATCTTGGAAAACTTATATTTATATTTATTTTGACAACTTTATTTTAATTGTAAAATAATTTTAATCGGAAAATAATTGTAAATAATTGTAAAATAAATTCAACGAAATTTATTTTATAAAGAAACATCCCATGATTTTAAAAAGACAAACAGTTTTGAAGGTAATTCTTTGTAGTATTTTAATAACTAATGAACATATTTTTAGAATATTTTTCCTTGATTCTGCCCTAGGGTCAAACATGGTACAAAAAACTGTCGTAAAATTTCAAATAAAAACTGTACTCTCTATACATTAATTTTAAAAGTGAAAAATTTTAATACTTTTTATAAATATTCCTAAATTTCATTTGAATATGATACACATTGACTTTTATTTTGAAAAATTCTTGTAAATAATTGACCATTTTTTAAATTTTACTACATTTCAAATGATTTTTCCTAAACATAAATCAGATTTGAATACACTCAAAAAATAAAATTAAGAAAGGTCAGAAATTCATGCAGTTTTTTTTTGGAAAATCCCACACATTTTTTAATAAAACTCATTTCCACGCCACCGCGGAGGTAGTATCATAGGATATTTCTTTATAAAGTGAATTTCGTTGAATTCATTTTACAATTATTTACAATTAATTTCCAATTCAAATTATTTTACAATTAAAATAAAATTGTAAAAATAAATATAAATATAAGTTTTCCAAAATTCTTGACAAAAGGTTCGAAATATTTTATAAGATTTCCGATATTTCAAATTAAAATTTGAACAACCAAAAAGACATTTCCAACCGAATAGTTTAATTTTCAGGCGAAAAGCTGAATTTTCAACGAAAAATGTAATAATTACTATTTCAATGCAAAAATTCTAATTTTTAATTAAAAACAGTTGAAATCAACCTTTAAAGAATGAGATTTCAACCAAATAGATAAATTTTCAAATAAAAAAATTTTTTAATGAAGAAAAAAGAAAAATGTCAACAAAATTATAATTTGAGGTGAAAAATCTTTTTGTATACAAAATAAAAATTTCGAATAACTATTTATTCTTTAAGATGTTCATTTTTAAGGTTATAGGTATAAATATAATTTTCCTAAGATTCTTGAGAAAATTTTCCAATATTTTTGAATATTTCTGCATGTCAATCAAAATTTCAACAAAAAATATAAGTTTCAACTAAACAGTTGAATTTTCAACAAAGAAAGCTGAATTTTCAACGAAAAATGTAATAATTGCTATTTTAATGAAAAAATTCTAATTTTTTATCAAAAACAATTGAAATCAACCTTCAAAGAATGAGATTTCAACCAAATAAATAAATTTTCAAATAAAAAAATTTTTAATGCAGAAAATAGAAAAATTTCAACAAAATTATAATTTAAGGTGAAAAATATTTTTGTATACAAAATACAAATTTCGAATAACTATTTATTTTTTAACTTTTTTTTTTGCTTATTTTAAGCTTCTTTAAATATAATTTTCATATAGGATTCTTGAGAAAATTTCACAACATTTTTCAATATTTCAGATATGTCAAATAAAAATTTCAACAAAAAATATAATTATCAACCAAACACTAACTGAGATATTTTTATAATTTCATTCCTGAAATCTATTCCCTTAGGTCAAACATGGTACAAAAATCTCGTAAAATTTAAAAAATGACCAACTATTTACAAGAATTTTTAAAATAAAAATCAATGTGTATCATATGCAAATAGAATTTAGGAATATTTATAAAAGGTATTAATATTTTTCATTTTTAAAAGTAATTTATATAGAGTACAGTTTATATTTGAAATTTCACGACGGTTTTTTGTACCATGCTTGACCCTATCAGGGCAGAATGAAGGAAAAATATCCTGAAAATATTTTCATTAGTTATTAAAATACTACAAAGCCTTACCTTTAAAATTGTTTTGTCCTTTAAAAATCATGACATATTTCTTTATAAAATACATTTTGTTACACTTATTTTACAATTATTCACAATTATTTTCCAATTACAATTATTTCACAATTGAAATAAAATTGTAAAAACTAAATTTTGTAATGTTGAGATAAATATTTTAAGACATTAAAGGTTTTATACAGTTTTTATGTATTAAGAAAGCATATACAGTAAAAATGTTGATTAATTTAATAAATTAAAAATAACTTGAAAGTGATAGATATTATTAACCTAATTTTAAAATCCCATATATAATATTCAATATATTTGAACTTTATAAACCTCCAGTGTCTTATAATGTATTACCTCCAGTGTCTTATAATGTATTCCCTGTAGAATCAGATAGTCTAAAACAGGCATGCCCAACTCGGGGAAATTCCCTGTGAGAACACATGTTCCGCGTCCCTACTCTTTCTCCTAGAGAGCGAGAGATGTGGTAGACGCATGCGCGTGGTAG
>CAKNYM010034406.1:0-14912 GCA_932195095.1 Andricus curvator
TAGCTTTGACTTGTTGATTGTGTGATGACGGATCCGCAGTTCGCGCGCGAACTGTCGAACCTTGGCAGTGAAAGTCCTGCCAGATGTTATGTAGTCAATCAAACACTGAATGCGGGACGCGTACTGTCTTGCCCAGCCTATCTTTGTGCTAAGTTGATGCATTCGTCTTTTTGTCTTATTATCAACCGTTGGTTTTGTTTTACGGTTTGCATCTGCCAAAGTGCTTGCTGCATTGTACGCACTACAATTGATAGTCCAGAGGTCGGATTCTTCGGAAAAATCTCCACGAAGCTCATCATCCAGTTCAGTCAGATCTTTGGGCTTGGGAGAAACCTGAATGTTGATGTTTCTCCGGGTTTGTAGCATCGTTCTTCCTCTATTGGATGCCTGTTCGAGGTTGGTCTCATGTCGCCTCTCTTTCTCTGTTGCCGGCTTGTTCTGGCTGCGGTTGTGTAGGAGCTCCGCTTATATAACCCCTTTTCCGGAGGTCCTCGGCACGGTTTCGCAGACGTTTTTGCGAAAAATCCGAGAGCTCTGGGTGTTTCTCGCACCACAGAGCATGCAGTCGCGCCGTGTAACCTTTTCGTTCAGGGGCCATACTGGTATCATAGCACTCCAGAAGGTCGTCCCTGAGTCTATCCGTCCACTTAAAAGTAATGAGATTCTGCCGGTCAATCGCATTGACTCCGTCTTGATTGGCTCCCCCAACTCTATGGTAGTCGGCATTGTTGCGTTCGATTGTTTTGAACCGCACTTCCTACAACTATGTTTGGTGTTGTCATTGTTGTTTCCACGAGCAGCGAGGGAAAAGGGTTAGTCCATCCTTGTAGAGTCCCGCGTGCAAGGATAAGGCTGATACTCTGAGAGGTCGCCCGGTATACCAGAGTCACCGTTTGAGACACCTCACCCAGGAGCCATTCAGCTTCCGGCACGGTTGTTACGCCTTCGCTTAGGAGTTATTCCTTCGGAACCATCCCTGGACAATTGTCCGCGACTGCTTAGTAATTATTGTAACCATATTCAGCAGAAACCCTTGGCACAGGGACCCTCTATCCGCAACCCGAGGACGCGTTCGGTGGCTTTGTCATAGGCCCTTCGGTTCGATTCCCAAGGAATCAAAACCGAATACCGAATGCGATATATATATATATGGATCAAGCCTTTTCACAGACAGATGATAAGTCTATGAGAGGTTGATTCGAAAGCTTTTCGGTAGACAATCCAGGCCATTGACAGGACGCGCTGATGGGCTGCTGCGTTTTTGCAGACGCACCTGTCAATTAGTAGTATCTCCCGGCATCCTGCTACACCTTTTTTCGAGCCACGTTGTTCGTACATCTCTCTGCACAGAGGCTCAATTCTTCGAACAAATTATTGTATTATATATTATAAATATATATATATATATATATATATATATATATATATATTTTGCACCTCAACATATGGCATCGCTTTTTTTACAAAAATATGTTTGGTCCACTTAACTAATGAATCAGTGATAGAAGAACGAATTAAAGCGGAAAGTTATAGAAGCAGCCCAGTAAAAAGCTCCGGCTTGTATGTGAAAGACTAACTGCTGGCCCAATTCCTGTCACTGAATTTAGGAAATTATGTAACGAAAGGCTTTCCGTGCATAGTTACTTGTGCATCATTATTTACTTTTACATGGTAACGTTCAATGTTTAAGTTTTAGTTAATACTGTCATTTTTACCTTGTAATAAGTTTGTTTTCATTTCAGTGGGACACGTTTTAACTGCAGTTAATGGACAACCAGTAATAGGCTGTGAACTTGTGGATGGCAGCAATATCTTTCATATACTGAGTAAGCAAGACAACTATCCGATCTCTTTAAAGTTCAGCCGAGCTAAAATGACGACCAATGAAAAGATTTTCCTTGCTTCAATGTTCTACCCTCTTTTTGCGATTGCTAGTCAACTTAGTCCAGAGCCTCGTTGTTCAGGGATTGAAGTACTTGAAGCAGATACTTTTCGATTATACTGTTATCAAACTTTAACTGGTGTAAAATTTATAATATTAGCTGAACCCATACAATCAGGAGCGGATGTTTTAGCAAAACGGGTGTATGAATTATATGCCGATTTTGCATTAAAAAATCCATTCTATTCGTTAGAAATGCCTATTCGTTGCGAACTTTTCGAAACGAACTTACAAGTACTATTAGAATTAGTAGAAAAATCGGGTGTAACTAGCGTATGAAGGAAACAATAGTATTAATTAGAAATGTGAATATTCTCTATTCTTAGTAAACTAAAACTAAATTTCTGTCATGCCTAAAATATATAACGTATTAACGATGAAGATTGTGTTCCACATAAAAAATAAATAGTTAAGTGTAATGTAAATATATTATAAAATGTATGTTTCTAATTTACACATAAATTACACTGGTTGACAAAATGTCACCGATTTATCTGTGGAATAAAACACATCATTTCCGAAGTACTTTTTGCGCAGAATTCGAATCTGTCATCAGTTTCTTTTCACCAGCTCTTACTTAAAAGATATTTGCAACATAATTTTTTTAATGAAATTTTCGATAGTTCTAACGGTTCCCGAGGTTATCACAAAAAACAAAGAAAAAACATGAAAAATTAGGGTTTTATGGAAACCGTTATATTAAAAAAAGGATTAATTTTTTTGAACAAACGAAAGGTCATTTTGTTCGTTATTAAATGATAAACACAAATTTTCAAAAGAAATATTTTTCGGTATTTTGGCATATATTTAACAACAGATTAACATGTCAAGAACAAAAAACCAACACTTTTGGCCTCTTTTTGAAAATACATAGAACACTAATGAGGAGTTGGAAAATTTTGGGAAATGGCTAAAATGAAAGCTTGAACTTTAAACTTTGACTCTTAAGGAAAAAAATAATAGAACATTACTGTATAGCTTTCGGGAACTGCTTTTTTACTACAGCGCTATAGATTGTGCTTTTCACTCCGAGTGGAGCAGAGTATGTTACGTCCCGAGCAAAGGCGAGGGTAGGTTGGTAATGGAGTAGGTAAGGGAGGTTACAAGGGCTGATTAAGTCAGGTTGGCAAAGCCTGACTATATATTTTATTGTGGGGTTCGTTTTCACTTTATCAATCCAGGGGGATTACGTTAATTCAGAACAACAGTAATTTAGATGATAATTATTTATTATAATATGAGAGTAGAAAGAAGTTATAGTACAATTAATAAGTAAAAACTTACGCTATCTTCCGGTCCGAAAGGGCAAGAGAAGATTTGTTTGTCGATTGTATCCCCAATACATCGTAGAATATCGACGCAATTCTACTGGGTGTTTTTAATTGATCTTCACAAAAACTCCGAAGTCAATCTGTACGACGACCGAAAGCCGGAAGAACTTTATTTTCAAAGTTGAATTCCACGTTACTATTTTGCGGTGATGTAGAAGCCCGCGACTTAATCAAGGCGGATCTTCGTTTAGGAAAATTGAACGGTGAGGTAAAAGCACGCGACTTAGTCAAGGCGGTTCGTAAATTGATGTGGACGGTACAACTGTTCAAACGATAAAGACAGCCACCAGGGGTGAGTCTGGGGTTTATATAGGAAAAGGCTTCTTCAAAAGTCACGTACGAATCGCTAAAGTTACGATCGGCACGTACTTGCTCATCTATCATTTATCTGATGATTCAGGTTATTGCCTGTTTTGATTTATATATTAATTGTTGATGGATGATTAATTCTTTTACCTGTTTCTTGCTCTTTCATGACCAGTTTCTTAATTCTAAATAAGGTTCTACGTTAATTTAATTATCCTAGCATTTCTGTATTATCCATGGTTAAGTAGGTCGATATGCTGATGGTATTACCTCGGTAATTAGCTCGCGCCCTCCTCCTTATCGACCGTCGCTTATTTATCATTCGTCAAGTGTGGGTAATTCGTTGCGGCTGACCACATAAGGCATTACCCAACTATGACACTTTTATATTTTTGGTGTTACGACAAAATTCAAAATTTAAAATAATTTGGGGATGTAACAAGTAGTCCTTACATTCAACTTGCTCGTGATGTGGTTCGTGAATGAAAATGTTTTATAAATGTATTTGATGTTGTAACAAGCTCTATGCCAATGACAGACGGTTTTCCGGAAGCAAAACTTCCGGCAGACGTCAAAGTGGGCGCGAATTGGGGGGGGGGGCAGCTCGAGGCGTGACACACGGATGAAACTTGGTGAATTTTATTGCTTGTATATTGACTAAAATATTTGCAAAAGGGCAGACGAAAAGTTGTAAGCAAAATCTTCGGCAGACGTTGATAATGTAGGACCAATGGCGACGATAGTTACGTATTGGTCTTTGATGATAGGATTGAGATTAATTGACTATGAGATACGTTAATTTGTGAAAAAACGACATCGGATAATATTTTTTATGCATAAAATTATAATACATGTGGTAAATTGATCTCTGATATATTATATTAATGTGTCAGGTTTAATATGGTTACAGCCCAATATGTCGAAGGCATTTTTGGTTAGAGTTGGATTTTTTTATTTTTGAATAGTATGCAGGGGGCTGTCTCGGTATATATTACCAGTCACGGGCGCATTATTATAATGCAAACAAGTGATCTGATAAGAGCGTGAGCCTTGACATGTTGGGCAAAATCTGGTTTTACCCCATCATTCACGGACTGGGTTGCAGTAAAGTGCATTCTGTATTATTATTATTATTATTATTATTATTATTATATTGGCATATTATGGGTGTGGTGAGCCCAAACTTGTAGTTACTTATAACTACAAGAAAACTATCCACCTAGAAACACTACCCGAATCGGGTAGTGTCACGCCTACCCTGAAAGGGAAATGGCTTAATGGTATACATTATTATTATTATTATTATTATTATTATTCAATCATTTGTTTTTCGATCAAAGATCGATACAAAACTTACGCAGATCGTGTGGATAATTAGTGTTTCAAAGACTCAGACAATACTGACTATTGGCTGTCGTGGTTGCTGGCTGACCAAAGAGTGACATTCTTGATTCTGAATACGCAGGGCAATCAGCTTGTAAATGATAAAGATCCTCTGTTACAGAAAGGTTACATATGGGGCAGAGTCCAGCAGGGTTATAAGTAAATTTATATTCTCCAAGACGTATATAGCCTCTGATAGAGCCTAGAAGTCTAAGTTGAGCAATAATAGAAATGATATAGAAGGTAATCTAAGATGTAGATATTATTAAAAGTCCGGAGAGAGTTTAAGATGTGGGAAGACTTGGAGACTACTTGAATGGAGTCATCTTTCATAGTTGGAACGCCAGAGATAGTCAGAAATGTTCTTTAGAAAAACATCCATGTTTTCATCGAATGATACAGCATCCAAGTCAAGCCACAATTGTGCCGAATTACCTAAGGTGAACATATTTTTGAGTTGGAAAGCATCTTTTAGGGTACTTCATCAGATATACCCAGCAACCTCGACAACCATCTTAGCGCTGACTTAAAGATATCGTAAACTAACAGTAATCTGTCTGACTTGAAGCAGAGAGCGAATTTCGGCGTATATGATGGTAAATCTAGTATTTTCTTAAAGAAAGAGGACTGTAATCTCTCGACTGAATCAAAGAACCTTAATCCCCAGACTTCTATTGCGTAAAAAAGAACACTTAGGGCCGAGTTCACCAACTCTGATTAAATACATGATTACCTAAACATGATTATTTTGTAATCGAGACTTTAATCATGATTAAATTGTTATGCGTTCCGCCAAGGACATTTTATCTCTGATTAGCTAATCACATACCCTTTTCGTAGTAACTCTGACATTCTCTTGTAACGGCGATTCTGATTGGCCGCTACAAGAAGGACGTTTAAGTTTCTTGCGCGCGCGGTACAAGCTGACAACGACATTAACTAATAAAGTGAAGAAACGGACGAGATCTAAAAATAAAATTAAAAGTTAAAAAAAAAATTTGTTTGGTATATGCGATCAAATCTGTAATAAAAATAGGAATGACAATTATTATGTGAATAAACGACAAGGAGTAAAACTTTTAGGTTAAGAATTTGTACAGGGGAAAAATGATATATGTAATTAATAAAAGGTTATTACCTGAAACTAATATGGAATAAAAGTTAAAATTGGAGCAGTAATTCCATATTTGTATATAGTTTATATGTGTTATAAGATCTTTTGTAAACTAGTACGTCCAAGAAAGGCAATTTTCCGTTTTGTTCGATTTCCATGGTGAACTGGATATTAGGGTGTAATCCGTTGATGAAATCGAAAAACTTGTGGAGTTCATCTAGTCCAGGTCTCCAAATGACAAAAGTTTCGTAAATGTAACGGCACCAAAATTCCGGTTTAAGCTTGGATTGGTTGAAGATTTTAGTTTCTAGATGTTCCATAAAGATGTTGGCTATTACGGGTGAGATCAGAGATCCCATTGCTGCTCCTGAGGTTTGTTCGTACAATTGGTTATTGAAAGAGAAGTAAGTATTATTGCGACAGTGTTCTATCAAACGTATTTGATCGGAGGGGAAGTTGGCAAAGGATTTAGTAATATCGATTGTATCAGAGGTTGGTACTTTCGTAAAGAGAGATGCTACGATGAAACTCACTAGGATGTCTTGGGGTTGAATGTGAATTTTGATAAAGTCAAAAGAGTTTTGGACGTGTGTGACAGAGTTTCCTGTGAAAGGATTCAGTTCTTTGGAGGAAGCGTGCTAGGTTGTAAGTTGGTGAGTTTATTGCGCTGACGATCGGTCTGAGTGGAATGTTGTTTTTGTGGATTTTTGGGAGTCCATAAAGTTTTGGAGACATGAGATTAGTAGGTATCAATTTAGATATTGTTTTGCTGTCAAGTTTAGAGTCTTTTAGAAGGGTTTTCGTTTTGCTGACTGTTGTTTTTGTGAGGTCTTTTTTAAGTTTTTTATATGTATCGTCAGTTATAAGGTCTATTAAGTTATATTATAAGGTAATATTATGATGCCTTTATTCCGATTGAGTCCTTTATATTGCTGTTTTTCCTTGTTTTGTTAAGTTTGTGGAGGGAAGTTGTACTTAGCGTAAGATGTTGGCCGTCCTACGCCGTGTGTCATTCGCTTTTTCAGGTGGAAGGGTATATATTGTGGATTCCAAATTAAGTAAGTAAGTATACCATTAAGCCATTTCCCTTTCAGGGTAGGCGTGACACTACCCGATTCGGGTAGTGTTTCTAGGTGGATAGTTTCTCGTAGTAAATAACTACAAGTATGGGCTCACCACACCCACGACGGGCCAACAGCACGCAGTATTCTCGAATGGTCACCCATCCAAGTCCTAACCGCGCCCAACGCTGCTTAACTTCAGTGATCGGACGAGAACTGGTTTTTCAGCGTGGTATGGCCGTTGATGATTTCTTCTTTCGGGATTTAAAAGGGGCTATTGCAAAATTATGTCCTTTAAATAAGGCTGAAATCATTTCATTGCTGAGAGGCTGGTTAGAAATGTTTTTTACTGTTTTAGTTAGTGGTGTGTGCTTTACTGGAAATAATTTGTCAAATTTTATTTTTTGTTTTTGAGTGGAAAGATCATTAATCCGTTGGTATTGGTCAAATGATATGCGGTCCAATGTAGACCAAATGTCAAATCTGAGGGTGTTTGGTAGGAAAAGGTGAAGTTTTAATGGTTTTTTGGAGGTAGTGTGCAAGACAAATTTGGTATGTTGTATTATCTCTTTCAAGAAAAGCAAACTTGTTTTATGTAGAATTGATTTCACGATGATTCATTATAATAAAGGGAGGTGTTTCGTGTTTCAATCGTGTGCAAAACTTCGAATCTTGCCGACGTTTCGTAAACATTGCAGCTCACTTCTTCCGGGCTAACCTGAAACTGAAGTTTCAGTATTTTGTTCTTATATATACTCTCCACGATACCTGTAATTGGCCAGAGCGCCCCACCGGGGGCACTGGTCGAATTCATTTGACCAATCCCAACGGATTAAAGATCTTTCTACTAAAAAACAAAAAATAAAATTTGTCAAATTACTTCCAGTAAGGCACACACCACTAACTAACCCAGTAAAAAAACATCTCTAGCCAGATTCTCAGCAATGAAATCATTTCAGCCTTATCTAAAGGACACAATTTTGCAGTAACTCCCTCCAAAATCCCGAAAGAAGAAATTATCAGTAATTTGGAATCCACAATATATACCCTTGCACTCGAAAAAGCGAATAACACACGGCGTAGGGCGGCCAGCTTCTTACGCCAAGCACAACTTTCCTCCACAAACCTAATAAAACAAGAAAAAACAGCAATTAAAGAACTAAATCGGAATAAAGATATCATAACAGATAAAGATAACTTACAAAAGGAAGCACAAAACGGCAAACAAATCCTAATACAGAACGATTACACAAACAAACAAATTGAAAAAGCCATAAGAAAATACACTCAAAACAACAAGTCAACACAACCTACTAAAGAAAGAGAGAGAAAAACGGCCACCACCCTACCCTACATCCAAAGTATCACAGAACAAATAGGAAGAATTCTCAACAAACACAAGATCCAAACCATATATAAACCACCTGCGAAAATAGGACAACTTCTAAACAACTTCTAAACAACCCTGAAGATAAAAAGGTACCTCTCAGTAATCCGGGAGTATATAAAATCCCTTGCTCTTGTGGCAAAGTCTATATTGAAGAAACCGGGAGGGCGGTGAGCCAACGTGTAAAGGAACATGAGAGTAAAGTCAGGCTAAAACATTTCACGCAATCAGCACTAGCTGAGCATCATATCGAAACAGAACATAGCATTTTATTTGACAAAACGACCGTCATCGCAAAAACATACAATATTTTTCCAAGAAAACATAGAGAAACAATCGAAATCGTAAAACATCCTAATAAAATTAATAGGGATAATGGATATAATACCAATCCAATTTGGCTTTCCGTACTCCCGGGTTTTTCAAAAAAGACTTGATTGGCCAATCAAGTTCGACCAGTCCCCCCGGTGGGCGCTCTGACCAATCACAGGCATCGTAGAGAGTATATATAAGAACAACACAACCTGCACATGATAGAAATCCGAAACACCTCCTTTTATTACAATGAATCATCGTGAAAGCTTTAAATCTATTACATATAGTTATTTTCTAGGCTTACGGCGCATGACTCTACATTCTTTGTCATCCCAAACTTTTTTCCCTGGAATACGTCATTTAGGTTTTGCAAGTAAATCTAACTCATTAGCGACAGTTGAGATTGTGACAATTAAATTATTATTTAGAGCATTAATCTCGCCATTGGAGCACACAGAGTTCTTAGAAATAGACATTTCATGCATACAGTCTTGTTCACGATTTACATTCCAGATTAGTTTATTATATAAAAATGAGTCTCTACTTGCCCTTGTGTCCATCTGTATGAAATAGAAAATATCAAAGCGAGCTGGGAGATAGTCGGATGTCGTAGGTAATTGCAGAACCTCGAAATCAAAAATCAGGTCTACTGAGCCAATATTACACGCAACCAGTGCTCCCAGCGATGGCCCGGTGCATTACTGCGCATGCGTTAAGCAGAGCCTTACCATTGGTGCAGAATAGAGATTGAAGAGAATAGCTAATTATTGTCTTCTCTTTACCAATGGAAAGCTATTCTTGACGCATGCACAGTCCTGCTTCGGACCCTCGTTGGGAGTACTGCAAGCAACAAGATCGTTAACACTCATACCCTGAAATCCAAGAAAAGTATAATTGGCCTGAAAATATTTAGGTAATCTTCCATTCCAGATCATTAATTCACCACCCTCAAGAATGTTAACAAGAACTTCCTCCCTTGCGGAGACCTCAGAGTCTATTGAGCCTCGCTTAGCGATTGATAAGAGCTGTCACACTTAACGCACCGAGCCTCGTTAACTCGTGCACACAACTATCACCTAGCGGCACGAGAGACAAGTGTTGCATCCATTTCATATTTAAAAACATTTCAAAGTTTGTCGTTTGTATATTTTATAAGATAAAAAGGTGAAAATTACGTCTTTTGCTCAAAAATGATTCTAGAATCCACTTAAATTTATAAAAATTACGTAGAGTGTATGGGAAAATTGTCAATAGATCTCAAACTGCGTCTGAAAATTTCCGTGTCACTTGCGCAACGGTAACATTTTTTACTTCGACACCGCCAAAAACGTTTTTAAACGATTTTCCTGTAAAGAAAGTTCAAGCTTAATGCTTAAGGAAAAATCTAATTGTATGCCCCTTTTCTAATTCTCAATATTAGAAAAATTATTTCTTTATATACATGAGAAAATGCGTTAGTGAAAAAAATTTCGGTGGTGTAACGGACAAGGCTTCCTACAAAATTGGTTTAAATGAATGAAATACATTATATATACATATCTTATTTTCAATTATATGAATGTACTCATAAGTGTCGACTAAAAAAGTTCGTGTACTTTAATATTTATATGAATTTAAAAAACAATCAAGCTCTAAAGTGAAATTAAACCTTTGCTTCAATACGTCTCAAAATTACTTCTTGCTGCACATTCAATGTTATTTATGAAAAAGGAATTTGGAAATTAATCATTCAGAAGATAATCTTACAATAAAAGAAAATTATTAACATATAATCAAATAATTGAGGTTAATAATTCAAAGTTGATAGAATAAAATAATAATATTGAGGAGAGCTATTTTCTTCTCTCGAGAATATTTCACGTCTATAAACGCGGTTTTTATATCAGAAAAAAAATCGTGTTAATGCTAATTTTTCACGCAGTCATGTCTGAAATCAGTAATGACTAGATTACAATTAAGTTAACAATCAAGCTCTCAAGCAAAGTTCAATCTTTCCTTCAGTTCATTTCGAAAATACTTCTTCCTGAAAATGTACTATTATTTATGAAGATAGAAATTTGAAAATTAATCATTCAGAAGGTAATTTTTAGTATTTAAAAGAATTGTGAACATGTACATTATTACTTTCGAAATTTCTGTGGAGGTGTATTGAAATAAAGGTGTTATTTGAATTTAGAGCATGATTGACAGCTTCATTTTGATATCCGCTAAATTAAATTCATGCTTACAAATTATATTCATAATCATGAATCATATTTGGCAAACATCCATTATTCTATCTTTCGTCGCGTGGGCGACTCTTGTAGACTTTTACTTGGCAAGCGCGAGTCAATCACGCGACACCCCCACACAACGACATCGACCAAAAGACCCTTACTCGTAAACTATCGCGCGGCAAAGATGAACCCAGAATAAAATGCTAGTTTTGACCTTTCCCGCTTACCTATTTATCCTTGGACCCCTACCTTTCGTTACTTACAACCGAACTGCAGCGTCGCTCTGCATGCCCCTGGACCATCCAAGCTACTCTTACTCTTCCAAACATCGGTTCAACTCTGTTGCCATACAAACCGACTTTCCTCCCGATTACGCAAAGTAACCCCGACTTTTTTTTAAATCTTTGAATCAGTCTTAGTCGACAAACTGACCTGAAATTAATGTCAAAACGTGGGTCCTGCGAGAAAAGTTAACACACTTTTCATTCCATCTTCTGCTCTAAAGCATCCCTCATGCCAAATGACCGACTATCTCGCCGAAATAAACGAAGCTCGACGAAGAAGACATACACCCGCTACGACTTACACATCGAGACATTCAACCCTACCATCGTAAGAGATTGCAGTCAGTTAGGCAAACCTTACTGGCAAAAATACCTTAGGACCCGTTCACAGGTATTTCGTCCAGATCCGTTCGGAATTGAATTACCTGAAAAGAAAATACGTTCCTTGATCGTTCGCATCCCTACGAACAATCCTGTCCCAACCACTTCTGGGAGTGAATAAACACCCAGCGGCACCGAACCTGGAATTCGAGTTACGGGAGCAACGTCACCCTCGTAATAATCACCAGAGCATGGACTTTTCTCCAAATAATTCTCCATTCGGATTTAGACCCTATGGTAAAGCCGCATAATCATCCAATATGCCTTCCCCCTGATAGTAATGGACCCACACTGTACAACCCACCCCTTGGACAAAATCAAGGCCCTATGGAAAATGTCCCCTTCATCAATATAAAGTATCCTGTGGGAAACCCAACCCTTGGAAAAAATCGAGGCTGTGTGAAATAACCCCCTCATCAATATGCAGCACCGTGCGGGAAGACCACCCCTTAGACACAATCAAGGCCCTGTTGGAAATACCCCCACCCACCCATAAATATCCAACCCCTTTGGGAAACCTCCCCCATGTATAAAATCAGGGTCATGTGCAAAACCCTCCCCTGATGCCTCCTTCGCTTAAAATCCCGGGTATGCTTACCAGGCACTCTGCAAATTTGCAAGCCATCCTAAACGCGATCACCGTTCTCCCCGGCCACTTGCAGAATTCCAGCGTCTTGGCTACGAAGACCTCACTGTCTTTCTTAATCAAATGGAACAATATTTTCACCACCAAGAATCTCCGGCCGAAAAACGATTTAATTTTCGTTTCCGGGAATTCTTCCTACAAAAATACAATAAGACCAACATCCTAGGTCGCCTCAACTCCCAGCTATACTCTCCTATACCAGAAAAAATATCTGCTTTTTCAGCTCCTACAACCACATGCCCCCGGAGAAGCTAGGGTGGCTACCCTCGTAGAATTGTTGCGTCCCTCGATTGCCGCGGCATTAGAGCTTTACAACCAGCCGATTTCGACACCCTTATATCCAGAGCGGTAGAGTTCGTGTTCGATGAAACTGCAACTATCCTGACATCTAAACGGGTTGAGCGTCAACCGTAGGTCGCCACATCCACCTCCTCACGCTGCCTACCAAGATGTCGGCATTGCCTGGGTAATTACTTCAACCGTGACTGCCCTGAGAAGAAACAGGAAGTCCCACCTAGGTCAACTGAAACACCCCAAGAAAACTGGAGGCGGGAGCGCAACTAGACCCTTCCACCCTTCCCAATGAGAGTCCAAACTACAAAAAGACGTTTTCAGTGTGCCCCCACGTTCGAGTAATGCTTAATAACGTCCGATATCCCTAACATCCTTAACGTTAATAACGTTCTCAACGTTCCTTAATACCCTGGGGACTGAAAACTAGAATTTACCGCATGTGGAGATCCTATAAAAACCACTTTTTTTGTTAGCGATGAAACTAAAGATCCTCTTATCTTCGGAACGCTTGGTTTGAAGAACAAATGGTGGTTCACGATGGAACCTGAAAATGCATTCACGCCGGTAACGTACAGCGCTTTATCCCATATTGCGAAAATACACCCCCCCCCCCCCATTAAATGACCCTGAAACTGCCCAAGCTGTGACGGATGTCTCAATTCAGTATGCCGCTAAATTTCAGGATGTACTTCAACGATTTCAACCAATCGTAAACCCTGCAGGACTGCCCATCCAAACGCATTTTGCCATGCACAAACTCGAACTTACCTCCCCTTCCGGCTACGTCTCTTACCCTGTTCGGGTGAAAAAAGAAAAATAATTTGAGAACAGGCACAACAGATGTTAGCCGATCGTATTATTGAATCCTCCAACTCCCCCTATAGCTCCCGCGTGGTCGTCGCAACACGGAAGAATGGTAAATCCTGTTTTTGCGTTGACTACCGTCGCCAAACACAATTACAGTCGATACGCCTTAAGAATTACCCAACATACATGATAACCTAAAAGAACATGGAAATGCGTGTGTCTTCTCAGCAATCGACCTCCGTAATGACTAATGGCAAATTCCCATGGAGGAGAGCTCAAAAAAGTACACCGCCTTCATCCTCCCCCAAGGCGGTACTTATCAATGTCGAGTTATGCCATATGGGATAACATTCAATCATTGCTTACTTAAACTTCAGTCTTACTTGACTGGGGTTTCAGTCAAAAATAATAATCAAGTTTTATTGACGCTTACCGAAACATCAGTCACTTTTTCTACTAATAATCAGTGAAATATAACTGAAATTTCAGTGATTTTCCACTGATTTAAACAACTAGAAGTATGTCACTTACACTGAGTCTATATACATAATTAAAAGTTTGTCATAAGGACAACCGCAGGATTTCACCCGGAGCGGGCGCCGTTCTACAAAATTACACCCGCTCCCGGCGAAATCGCAGTAACGTTTCAGACGTCATCTCACGTCCGTGAGATAGGTCTGCGATAGGCAAAAGTCTCGTGCACCATGAGAACACGGAGTGACCGAAGGACGATCGCCTAATGCATCTTCCCCGCAAATGTCTTAGAATTCTATTGACAGGCAGGGATGCTTATAAGGCATTAACCAGTGAAAGCTTAGTAGTGGTATTAGGCCGGTTCTGGACCGATTAGTGTTAGTGCATGTCCGTGTGAGGATGAGTTTGTATTTGTGTGTATGTGCGATTGCGTATGGAGAGGGATGATGTGTCATGTGTTGCTTACGTCATAAGAAAATACCAAAGAGGTGAGTCATAGTATCACCCTTTGATATGAGCCGTGAAAGAAAGATTACCCCCCCCCCCCGTTTCCTATGCCATATTTTATAGGGACTAAGGAATCTAATATACAAACAATGGTATCAAGTTATATAGAATTCAAAGAATTGTTTTCAAAATGGTGTCATGTTACATGTATTACTGAGAAAAATATCACCCTTTGATATGAGCTGCAACAGAAAAAGACCCCCGTTTCCTGTGTGATATTTTATAGATATTAAGGAATTTAATATAAAAAAAATCGTATCAAGTTACACAGAATTCAGAGAATTATTTTCAAAATGGTGTCATGTTACATGTATTACTGAGAAAATGACGCAATGTTACATGCTTTTTATGCAAGTTCGAACAAGTTTCGCTTGTAAACGTCACGCAAATCGCGGAAGTCGGTAATATGCGTCTCACATTCAAGCCCATCATCCCTTTAACCAATGCCGCTTATGTGATATTAT
>CAKNYM010034407.1:0-26366 GCA_932195095.1 Andricus curvator
ACGCCAGTACATCCAGTACTCCCAGTCAATTCTCGAACACAGCCCTGTGTACAACCCGAACATGGATCTTTCCTCCGGTCGGCTATCTTTGCCTTATTTCGGCTCACTTCGGAAGTTTCGTTCGCACATGCGCTTTCACAGTCAAGTTCTGTTCATTTGAATCCAAACATGGAAGAGTGTCAAGCCTGTGCTGTTACTTTTTCTAATAAATTTAACTTAATTCGACATCTTAAAAATGTGCACAATATTATACCAGAGACGAGAAAGAAAAAATGTGGATGTGAAATGTGCGAGAAGCTGTTTTCTACTCGTAAAACTTTAATGAAACATATGAAATTGTTTCATTCATCGGAAGAAGAATCTGTATCTGCATCTTCAAATCTGTTTTCAAAGTAAGTAGAAAGTAAATAATTATTTTCTTTTTAAATGAACAATTAGAAATCGATTGAATTATTCGACGAAATTAAATTTTGTACACATACAAAGTAAAGTATAGCCAAAAAAGTTAAAGAATTGAACAAAAAATATATAATAATATTTCATGCAATATTATTTCAAGTAATATCAATTGATATTAGTTAAATATTATAATTTTTCAGACAGTATGCAAAAAAGCTCAATCAAAAGTCCTCTATAAGGTACAAAAACTATTTTTTTATTCCCTCTATTTTACAAAGACCGTGAATTTTTTTAAAATTTTAGTTAAAGAATAAAATCAAAAATTGATGACAATGTTTTAAATTTTAAATAATTTTTCCATTAAAAACAGCATAGTATATAGACAAACTTGGTTTCTTGGACCCTATAGATATCTTGAGTTTAATCTATGCACTAAACTCGCTCTGAACGGATTATTAAACTTTTTGAACATAATATTTGCGATGCAGATTATTCCACTGCAGACGGACTGAGGAAAAACCCAGAGGGACCCTTTATATTGGCGCCCTATTGTTTTTCACCATTTTATAACTGTCCCAAACTTTCTATATTTCTTAACCCATATTTAGTTTAAAACTGAAAAAGCTGTTACTTTGATTTTTTAATTTTACAATATTGTAGATTCGAATTCAAATATTCAAAATGTCAGGTCAATTTAGAAATAAATATTTCAAAATTTCATATTAAAAGCCTTGATAGTCAGTTTCGAATTAAAAAGCATGCGATTGATAAAGTTCAAGAATGAATAATAATTCTAAAAGAAGTGTTAGAAATAAAACGATCTGAAATTAAAAAATTAAAAATTGTGTTTAAAAAAAAATAGATAAAAATCGAACTAACTGAATTTGATAACTCAGTAACTGAATAATTTTGATAATTTTAAATGGATGCAATTTTAGAGTTCTAAATTTTCATGCTGAACGCTAAATTTTTAATTTTTCCCTTCCATAAGTTTCAATTTTGCAATTAAAATTGAATTCGTTGAATTTTGGAAAGTATAATTAACAGTTTGAAAATTAATGATTTTTAAGTCATTTAAGTTTACTTCAAATAACCAAAATTTTAAATGGCTCAAGTGTAAAAAGGTTTTAATATTACAACTTTTGGCGACTAAAATTTTTTCAGTTTTAAATGAAGTTTATGTTCGTTTAAGTTTCAGCGCATGAAGTAGAAATTTTTTCATTTTCAATGATTCTCATTGAAAATTAGTATTTATTTCCAACATTTTTTTTAGAATAATTCATTTTTCGATTTTAGAAAAATGTGTCTAATCAGGTTTAATATTAAATTATAATTTTCTCATATAATAACAATTTAAAATTTCAGAAAGCATTCATTTTGAAAGATTCAATTTAGTTTTCAATTTCAAATTGTCAAATAATTATCGCTTAGAATTTAAAATTATTCAAATTTAAAAGTTTTAAATTATTTACTTTTCAACGCTTTTCATTAGAAAGTACACAGCTTCAATTCCTTTGAATTTTAAATGATCCAACTTCCACACTTCGAATCTTAAAATATTAAATTTTGTAATTTTTGAAATTGTCCTATTTTCGAAATTTTAATCTGAAATCATTCAATTTCGTGATTCTTCAATTAAAAACAAAATTGTTCCATTTCTAGCGCTTCAAATTAGAAATTATACAATTCAACTCTTTTTTTCTAATTAAACTCTGCAAATTCGTTCTACATATATATTTTTTTAAATTTCAAATGCTTTCAATTCCAAATTACAAATTATTAATCATTGTTCTAAGAATTTTAATTTTTGATACTATCTACGGAAAAAGAAAATTGCAGAGATAAGTTTTTTAATGAACAGGTAGCTCTTGTAGTAGAAACATCAAAAAATCAGTCTACTATTAGAGATTCGGTAAGTGATAAATTAAAAATAACAACTTTGATTGATATGGCCTCCAACGTAGCAACGAAAGCTTCGGGTGATGCAATTCCTAGGGTGCTTCAAACAACCGAAAAATTTCTTCAAGAAATTCAGCAATTATGCAATACCGATGGTACATCCAGTGTCCTTTCCTTTGACCCGATTGCTGCACATCCCAACAATGAAAAAATCGAACCCCAACGGTTCCACTCAACAAAAAAATCTTGCCGCACGCGGAAACGTTTAATAGAGTCTGCGAATAAGAGCAACGTGAATGAAACAATCAAGGTGCCTTGTGATTTTGACCACACATATTTTGCAGCGAATAAATAAATGTAAACAAAATATATGGTTCATTTTCACATAACTTAAGTTTTTCGCATAGGTTTAAGTTGTATTTTCTACGAAAAGATTGATTAGGACTGATTTGCTGCAAAGGCTGTTAGAGGATAATTTTATATGTATGATATCGATAGCGGGGTCAATGATGGCGACTTTTGCGTTAAGATAATTTTTTTTATTAGGATTTGATTAAAAAAATATATGCCAAAAACTTTATGTGATACGACTAAACTTAGACATTTTCTCACATATTTACATTGACTCCAATTTTTGATATATATGATATTTTATATATATATATATATATATATATATATATATATACACATATAGTTTATAAAATATGTACAGTTATAAATATGTGAAATATATTTAAAAACTGAAGTGTGCAATAAAACAATTTATAAAAAGTACAACAAAGTTAATTGAATTATATTTCATTTACATGAGTTTAAAAAACTCCCAATACAGTACTAAAATCCAGTTTTTAAAATTCAAAAATCGCGCCAAATATGTTGCTCAGAGGCCATACACATGAAACTTCCGAAGTGAGCCGAAATGAGGCGAAGATAGCCGACCGGAGGAAAGATCCATGTTCGGGTTGTACACAGATCCGTTAGTGGCATGGGGCTGATCACGAAGGAATAGTAATGAGTGGTATCACCCTATGTGTTTGGTCAGCAGAGGTGGGACAAGCGACGTCCAAGAATTCGTTAATGCTTGCCACGAATGAAAACTCGTATGCACGGTCGTGCACATGCGCAGAGCTGTTTTCGCAGTCACGTGTTATACCCACTCCCCTACATTATATTTTGACATCTCGATGCATATGTAGGTTATGTTCGTTTGTGTTTTTATTTTGTTGGGTGTATACAACCCTATCCGACTTCCAAGCTTTTGCATGGATGGCATCCGTAATTATATACTTCCAAGTGGTAGTACCAAAAAGATCCGACAGGGAGCGCCACTACTGCCTCTACACAGTTTAACAGTATCTGTTATAGGATAATAATGTGAATAACTAAAATAATGTTTTTTTCACTACAAAATAAATGTTGAATCTATCACAATAGATTCATAGACTTTCAATAATAATTTTTACGAAAAAAATCTGAGGAAATAGTGATAGCGATAGAGAAATAGTTAAAAATACATATGGTTTTCCACACAGTGTCAAAGTATTATAAAGACTGAATTATTAATAATTAATAATAATGTAATTACCTGACGGAATAATTCACCTGGAAATATAATTTCAAAATTAATTTACATAATTAAAAAATAATTGATGGTTAGTAATATTAAGTGATATATGTTGTACTTAGACAAATAGATGTAATTGTTTTTAAAAAGGTGTTTTCAATTTGTAGGTAGGAAAAATAATTTATTGGTGATAATCTTATTTTTGTTGATAAATAACATCGATAAAATTACTATATTATTTACAACAATATTATAACTAATCAATCACAATGATAAAAAATTATAATTGTTTATTTTTCATTCTTTACCGTAGCAAATATGTAGTGAATTATCAATTCATTTTAAAATTAACAGCATTGTTTTAGATAGTAAAATCACATTCGAGAATCACATTGATCGAATCAATCACATTTTGAAAGTCGTATTCGTTGTAATAAATATAATATTTTACATTTACTTTTTACCTAACACATATTTTTAATAAATAATAGCAGTAAACTGCTATACTATTTTCAGTTATATAGCTAATAAATCACATTCTAATAGTCACTCGTCGTACTAAATATTAAATTATGACTAGTTTTAGTCTTCATATTCTTTGGGAAAATTCTCTCTAAAAACTGGATAAGCACTTTATTAAAGCTCTTAAAATTCAAAAATAAAATTTTTTTGAATTCAATCATTCAAAAAATAGTACAATCAATATTAAATTATTTTCATTGGACAAATAAAATTGCTTAAGTCATTTATTCAGCAAAGTGTTCAGTTTGCTTAAGTTGTGCAAAGCTAAAAATTTGAAAAAAATTATTGCTCCGTTAAGATTGTAACTAAATTGTAACTGAAATTGTTAATACAGTTAAAAAAAATTATTGCATCAAAAAATGATATTTTGAAAAAATCCTTTTACCGAAATATTCATTTGATTTTTAAAAGACAAAAATATCTAGTTCTGCACTGCAACCTTTCAAAATTTATTATTGCAGCTCGCAATATACGTGGACAGGCATTTTAGTTACAGTTGGATTTTTTTACCAAACATTGTATTTTGCCAACAAAAAGATTGAGGAAAAAAAATAATTATTATTTTTGTTCATATTAAACTGAATTTGCCAACGGCGATACCACTCTGGAAACACCAGTTCTCGTAAGATCACTGAAGTTAAGCATTGTTGGGCGCGGTTAGTACTTGGATGGGTGACCGTTCAGGAAATACTGCGTTGCTGTTGGCCCGTCGTGGGTGTGGTCAGCCCTATCCGACTAAAAAGAAAATGGCGCTTCCTTAGTGATTATAGTTTGTATGTGCGAGATTTCCTCACCAGAGCGGCGCTGCACGCGGCACGCTTTAAAAATGCATTATACTAATAGAAAAATATTTAATAATTTAAAATAATGAAGTTTTTGAACAATATGAGGCGAAATAATGTTTGTAAAATGATTCTAGAACATAAAATACACCTTTTCCATTAATCTACTATAATATAAAATAGAAAAAGAACACATAAAATTACGTAAAATGTATACAGTGGATATTCAGCAAGAATTTCTTAAATATTTTGTATGTTATCCCCATAAACCCAAAAATCTCTAAAAAAAATATTTAAAAAATCTTAAGCTTCTAAACAGAAATATTTTCCATTTTTATTTTTTTCAGCTTCATACGAATGAAAGAAAAATTTTTGGTTAAGCCCTGTGTTCGCCATAAAAACGCATGTAAAGGGATATATATATATATATACTTTATTAAAAAATTGAAAAATATTCATTATTAATTATTAAATTTGATAGTATATATTTTTAACATGTATTAATTTTAATTCCAGTTCCATGTATTAATTTGAAGTCCATAGACTTCAAATTAATAACTTAACTCAACAATTAACTATAGTTAAGTGTCGCAAAGCTTGGCTGCTTTTTTCTTCAAGACGCTAATTTTTTTGATTTCAGCCATTTCCTGTCTTACAAATTGTCTCATCCTTATTTGTAAATAAAATTGAAGTATATATGCTAATACCTCCACAGCTTCATTTGCATGTTCTTTGCATTGAAAATTAAATTTTGTTTTGGATGAAATTAAATCGTTTAGAATTAGGTCAAAAGAATTGCTGGATCGGCAATATACATTGTAACCAGTAATATTCTATCTTATAATTTGATTTCTTTTATTAAATATGAATGTTGAAAACCACATCAAAATTAACAAACATTCCAATTTTAATAAAATATGATATACATTTTCTGATATAAAATTTAAGAAACGAAATATATCTATGCAACAATTCATCGTTACCTTTTTGAAGCTGAGCAATTCCATGTCAAATCATCTGAAGAATTTCAGCTATTGTTTGTCATTTTTATAAAAATTCTAGAATCCGTTCTCTTAGGTGTTGAAATAAAAACCTCAAAATAATTTTTTTTTGTAACAAAAAAGCTTAGGAGATATTCAGAATTGAAAATTTTGGTCCTTTTTTTCTTAAACTTTCATAACTTTGGTGATTTTAGTGATATTAAGGTCTATTTTTTTATAAATTATTCGTAATAGGATGCAGTTTTGAAAAATATTTTCTGAAGAGAAAAATTTCAAAAACTTCTTGAATTTTTCAAAAACTAATTTTGAAACTGAATTTCTAAAAAAAAAAACACTTTTCGTTTTCTTCATTTTTTATGTATAGATAGCTTGCAATGTCCTTTTGGCCAGGAAGGAATAGTCTATTCACTATTCCTTCGTGGTTTTGGCGTACGTTTTTAATTATTTATCGAAAACTAAGGGAGATCCCATTTTGATATTTACAGGACTTGTAGAGGACATTGGAAGCCATCTACATAAAAAAATGAAGAAAATAAAAAATGTTTTTTTTTCAGATATTCAGATTCAAAATTAGTTTTTGAAAAATCAAAGAAGTTTTTGAAATTTTTTTTTCCAAAAACATATTTTCAAAGCTGCGTCTTATTACGAATAATTTACAAAAAGTGGACCTTAATATCGCTAAAATCACCAATGCTATGAAAAGTTAAGAAAAACAGGATCAAAATTTTCAATTGTGAGTATCTTCCAAGTTTTTGGATTTTTTCAATAATTATTTTGTGATTTTTTCTTTCAACACCTGAGGGAACAAATTCTAAAATTTTCATCAAAATTTCTAACAATAGCTGAAATTCTTCGGATGATTTGACATGGAATTGCTCAGCTGATTTTTCTATACATGATATTCATATACTTAAAATATTAAAGTTCGGAAAAGATGAAATAAAAACTTTATATTACGAAACTGCTCTATTAAAAACATAATTCTTTTTTTAATTTAGTTTTGATTGCCCCACCTTCTGATAAATTCCAGATAAGTTTAGCGCATGTTAAATCTTATGGTATAAATTTAACTGAAGGTTATCAAAAGATGGATCAACCTGTCATTAAACAGTAAAAATGAAGCTCTCAAATTTAACAAGGCTTTGTACGACAAAATCCTACAGTGCAAAAGATGAAAGATAAAGAATTTGAAGGATTCCATATAATACTTTTCTTTTATTTTTGTTAAAATTAAATATGTTATGAATTATGTATAAAACAAGTTTTCAAGATATTTTTTTAACTATTTCTTTCTAACTAAAACCAATGTGTAGGATTTTAGGGAATTTTGTAAGGAAAAAAAGCTACCGAATATACAAATTTAATAAAAACACACGCTTCGTCTTTATTTCGTACGTCGTTTTTTAAAATAAAATCTTTTCTCAATATCGCTTTTTGCGATATCAATATCAAATATAGGAATCTCACCAAATCACTTAAACGCACCATATTTACTCATTATAATAAATTATTCATTACATCTTTTTGAAAATCACCGTTCAGCACAATGGGCACAATGCTTTTGTAGAGCGTGGCGCGTGCAACGCGCTCTGGTGAGAAAATTTTGCACATAGAAACTATAATCACTAAGGGAAGCACGTTACGCCGTTGCAGACACGGGGAGTAGGATAGGGCTGGGTGTGGTGGGCCCACATTGGTAGTAAATATCCACCTAGAAACACTACCCGAATCGGGTAGTGAGGCAATGAACTTTCGAGTTCAAACTGCTAATCAATTTTTTTTTTTTTTTTTTTTTAAACTGAATCTTCGAAATCAATGTTTTGACATTTCTTTGAGGTTAGAATAGAGTCGAATTCCATTTGGTCGTGAGAAAGAATTTAATTTAAATAATTTTTTACTATATTTTTGTAATAAATTTCTTCTCTTTAATATAGGCGGTGAATATTCATTTCACACTGCAAATTTCATTCATGTTTTTTAAATGTAAAAAGGTAAACAATATACATACCGATGCCATAACATTGCCAGCAGGATCCTTCACTTCGCGCTTCCAAACTATATCCTCATATAAAAAATGCACTTCACAAACTAGCATCCCCGGTTTTAATATGTAATCTTTCCTCGGAATCGCCTTTTCCCATTCTAGTAGTCTATTTGCTTCGGATGGAACCGTAAAATGATGGCACTTTTCTTTATTAGGGACATCGTACCCCGAATCACAATTCGGTACGATACACCTGTGTCCAACCATTTTCAGTTTGCAAAAACTTCCACTAAGTATTTAGAAACAATATTGTACATGTCACATCACTTAACTATTGTCAATAAAAAATAATTTTAATACTAAATATTACTATTCAATAAGAGCCCATAACAGATACTGTTAAACTGTGTAGAGGCAGTAGTGCCGCTCTCTGTCGGGTTTTTTTGGTACTACCACTTGGAAGTATACATTTACGGATATCATTTCATGAAGTCGGATAGGGCTGGGGTGTATATCACGTTCCTGAATTAAAATCGAGAAGGAAAATGGCATCAAAAATACGAAAAGGATCTAGAAAGTGTAAATACTACAATTTCCTGATTTACATGTTAAAATTTACTTCGATGATAACGTGATGCCCTTTTCGAAATACATTGCAATAAATAGCATTGGTCAGTTTGCGGAATTATTGCAAACCATCGATACATTTCCATTGATCCAAAAAATTTAAGAAACATTGAAACATTCACATTCACAATTTTATTTTACTAAATCGGCAGCACGGAAATGTTCAAAACAAAACACAAGTTCGAAACTTCAAACACGTGTTGACATCGTTGGCATGGCAACCGCCAGTGCGCATGTGCACGACCGTGCATATGAGTTTTCATTTGTGGCAAGCATTAACGAATTCTTGGACATCGCTGGTCCCACTCCCCACTTACAGGGATACTACTCCTTACTATTCCTTCGTGGGGCTGATAAAAGGTGCATAAATCGATTTCTGGCTGTGTCTTTCAAAAGTGAGGTTAAGTTTACCATAGTTCACCATATATCCCATTGTATGCATGATTTTCACTTAAAGTATAATTTGCCTTCGTCTATAAGCACTAAATATATATATGAAGTTTATTTACCATCATATATTTAATTATGAGGATTTTAAGCAACCGCATATCAAGCGCCATATTGAATTTCGTCTCTCTTCGACAGAGGGTCTTGTACTCGGCTCGGTGCTGCCACCTATTATTAGTTTTGCATCACGAACCCCATATGTCGATGGTTACACCACTTTGGTCTCCTTAGGGTGCTTTTACACTTCTGCAAGCATGCACGCGCGTACGCATGCCTTTGCAACGCGAGGCGCTAGTGCCACAAACCAGTGCTTCATGCCTAATCTATGTGAGTGGAGTATGTGAAGAGAGTGTGCCGTGTACATGAGTCGAACTGCAAAAAAATTAAGAACCCTTATACCTGCAGTGGGACTCCGATACCGTGTCGAAAGTCGAAAATCGAACGGACTTCTTTTTCTAACGTGTGAAGATAGAAGGAGAGATCCGTTCGACGTTCGACTTTGAAAAAGCATCGGAGTCCCACTGCTCGACTGGTTTTTCCGAACTCTATTCTGGCTATTCACTTTCTTTCAATATTTTCGTGAATGGAAATATCCACCGATACGTTTTCCATTTGAAACTTTGTATTTTAATATTTTAAGTTAAAATTTAAGAACAAAAGAATTTTTATTTGAACGACCCCATTAGAAATTTTTTGATTCGCCCATCAGAGGAATAATTCTTTTCTTACATACATACATACATTGATCAGCAGTTCGAACTCGAAACTCCATTGCCTCACTACCCGATTCGGGTAGTGTTTCTAGGTGGATATTTACTACCAATGTGGGCCCACCACACCCACGATGGGCCAACAGCACGCAGTATTCCTGAATGGCCACCCATCCAAGTACTAACCGCGCCCAACAATGCTTAACTTCAGTGATCTTACGAGAACTGGTGTTTTCAGCGTGGTATCGCCGTTGGCGATTCTTTTCTTAGAATGATTAATTACAATAGTCATTATTATTGCAATATGTGAGCATTTATTGAATAATATTTGCTTTTAAATTGTAAAAATAGCAAACACGTGAACTTATTAATAAATACACAAATAAAAATGTACAGATCATGTCCTTCGCATACAATAATTATTTTCTTAGTAGTATACCATTAAGCTATTTCCCTTTCGGCGAGCCTCTAGGGGTAAGCGTGACAGTACCCGATTCGGGTAGTGTTTCTAGGTGGATATTTTCTTGTAGTAAATAACTGCAAGTGTGGGCTCACCACACCCACGACCGCCAACAGCAACGCAATAGTATCAGACGGTCACCCATCCAAGTACTAACAGCGCCCAACACTGCTTAACTTCAGTGATCTAACGGGAACTGGTGCTTCCAGCGTGGTATGGCCGTTGCCATAGAATTAGAATTAGAATTGCTTAGAATTATAATAAAATGTGGGAACATTTTTTACATTATTTGATTTTGTACTTATACATTCTCTACTCTCATACTTATCTTTCTGCACTCGTAAAAAAATATGAATAATGTAGGTACAACTTGGAAAAAAAAAAAAAAAAAACATTTTATCATTATCGTAGGTACAGTTGAGCTCTCGCATCCAATAACTCACCCGACTCTCGTACTATTTTACAAAGTACACATTTCTGTCAATTTTTAATGAATTTATCTAAAATATTCCAGACATTTTCTTTGAACTATATAGAACAACTTTCTCGCTGGAAGTTGTTTCAAATCTGAAGTTGCCTCGATACTTTTAGTCTCCGAAAGTAGAAAAATGTGGTTACCGCTCGGCCTTAATTTTCAATTGGATATTATTAAACAAAATGTCATTTTCAACTTTTTATTATTTTGCAGGCATTCTCTGAGTATACTTTGTATGTGTACACATTTTCAAACAGTTCCAATAAAATTTGTACGAGTTTTGATGATTTATGTTTTAATCACTTATTGAATATTAGGTAAAAAAGTTTCATTTCAATTTTTATTCTTAAACTAATTTTAGGACATAAGAAATTTTAAATTATTGTTATTGAAATTTTCTCTGAACTTGTAAACATTTTTTAACACAATTAGAATTATTCCTATATTTTTTTCCAAAAATTTTGTTTCAATTCCTGCACAATAAAAAAATTTTCCTAAAATCTTCCACATTCATTTCTCACAATTTCAGAAATCTTGTCAAATCTTTGTAAATATTCTGTTAAAATTAATTTTTCAAAGTAAAAAATCATTTTCTATTTTCGTAGGAATCTTACAAAACAAAGTCTTACACATGCATTATACATTATTTTTGTGTTTGTCTTTGACAATATCAGCGGGTAAATTTGACATTTCAGCAACATGATTTTTTTATCTCAGACAGAATCACTGAAACTGAAATGGGTCGTAAGAACACATCCAATGTTTTTAATAAGAAAGTTTCGTTAAGGGGGCCCTTTTGACATATCAAACGTGTTAGAATAGATCCATTGCCAACCCGTTTTTTTTAACAGTTCCGAAAGTTACTTTTGCGTTGACGACTAACTTCCATTGGATTTCAGAGTAAAATATCGAACACGAAAAAGGAAGAGGACGAAATTAGCAGAAAATTACGTTGAGAAAATAATGCGCTATCTTCCACAGGTTTTGAGTTATAATATATTGAAAAATCGCCATTTTTTTGGATTTTCAGCAAAAAATCACTAAGTCAAAGAACACTGTGTACCTTTGCACCTAATTACTGTTCGGAAAAGTATTCCAAGGTGAGTGAAAGTATACTCAATTTGCTGTGATTACAAAGAAAGAACAATATCTTATCTATGTATGTATACCATTAAGCCATTTCCCTTTCAGGGTAGGCGTGACACTACCCGATTCGGGTAGTGTTTCTAGGTGGATAGTTTCTTGTAGTAAATAACTACAAGTGTGGGCTCACCACACCCACGATGTGCCAACAGCGCTCAGTTTTCTCGAATGGTCACCCATCCAAGTACTAACCGCGCCCAACGCTGCTTAACTTCAGTGATCTGACGAGAACTGGTTTTTTCAGCGTGGTATGGCTGTTGGCCATCTATCTATAATAGGTCATAATTTAAGATCCCTCAAAGTTGACCATTTTGATGATGCAAGAGGATAAAATAGAGTCTACAAAAATCTGCGTGCATCTAAAAGAAGTCTATTAGTCCTATTAATTTGGGGAATCGCAAGGATTCAAAAATTCCATTTTTTGTTGGATTTTTGACTGAAAACGGAGAAGTTGTGTTTTTGGAAAATACCTCATTTCCTGTGAATCCCATGAGAAAGTTCCTGCAGGATAAATGAAAGTGAAGTCAATTCAGCGTAAATTTTTGTCCCAAAGAAGTGTATATAATTCATTTCTCATGCCTAATACGTCTTTTTCCATTATTAAATAAAAAAATGTTAATAACAAAATCTTGTCATAACCCCTGTTGAGTAAATGTAATTCATTATTGTAAAAAAAGAATAAATAAAGAAGTAATTAAATTAATTGATTGTATTTCATTTTCATTGATTGTTTTTCATTTTTTTTTTAATAAACACGCATTCGCACAAGGTCGCTTATAGTAAATTTGTCTGCTTTTACACCAAAATTCATCTTTTTGAAAATAACTGATCATACTGGCAAATTATGCAGCATGTAAAAGATGCGGCTTATTAAAAAGAGTATTTTTGGATCATCAGTCTCTTTATAAATTATGCATACTTAAAGACCTCTCAATAAGCGGGATAGATAATTCACACTACTTTATAACAATTTCCTTCGCATATCTCCCTCGAATGCATAATTATAAAAATAATTATGAAAAAAAAATCATTTTAATGAGTCGCGTCTTTTATATTCTGTATATAATTTTTCGTTATGATCTGCCTTTTTCGAGAAAAATCAATTTTTCTGTAAAAACAGACCAATTTATTTCTCCTTCAACGTGGTTCATTTTCAACCCACAAGGAACAAAAAAATCGAAAATGCACTTTGAGGTTCGGACATGCTTTTGTTTAGGCACCCCTAATATTCATATGCTGTTAATTTATAAATAAACAAACGCTTTTTGCTACGACCATGAAAGTATTATGCTATTAGTCATATATTATCACAAAATCTTCAGAATAAATACTCATAGTTATTATTAGAAAGTGTTCCGAATATTATCAAACATTCTCAGTAAAAACGAGAGATCTTTTTTTTCGGTATCATATTTTTCGAGTCCTTTTTTGAAATATGATAACTTCATGCTGTTATTATTTTCAATGTAGAAAAACGACTCTGGAATCTCACGAGTGGTTTCATTTTAGTATGACTGCTGGAGACAGGTTTTTTAGTCGTATTTCAATGCCTGGAATTAGCTCTGAAATAATAGTATTTTTACAGTGTTAACAAGAATGTTGATTTTCAGTGGATTTCATACCTACTAAAAAATCTTGTAACTGACTAAATTTTCATGTGAAAATTTCAAAAACTTGGCAGAGTACAACTTAATTTGCACAATTAATTGAATTTGCGAAATCGAAGATGGTGAAGTAATTACAAAGTAAAATTGGATTAAAAATAGCACTGTAAAAGTATAAGAAATTTATTTTTGTGAAACTATATTTAAAAAATTTCAATTTGAAAGCTCCTAGTCACCAAGAAACTTTATCTACGTTTCTGAAGTGGAGAAAGACTTGCAATTCCGATAATTTTCTAGAACCAAGAAGTTTTAATTTGCTTATTTTTAATTAATATATGTCCTGCTTACAAAATTCTATATCTACATTTTTCAGTACTCTAGTTTTCCAATTGAAAACATCGAATGATCTAGAAAAGAGGCGATTACTGACTCAGAATTAAATAAGTATAAAATGCTACCATAGGGAAATTTTAAATGATTATTTTCATTTATTTCTTCTACCTGAGATATTTAATACACTATGCTATACATTTGAAACTTCATTTTTAATGAAATGTATTTTTGGCAAATATTCCACATCAACGAGATTATTAGCAGCAGTTCTTGGTTACGGTGAAAAACTGGCAAGTAACAATTTCTTTCACTTGTCACGCTTATCCCGTCTCCTGACTCACATACAACACACACATTCTTGGCCCATGCCACTCACTCACACACATTAAGCATCCTTTCTATCGGTGAAGCACTGCTTCCGCCGTATTGGCGTAGAGGGAACGGTTCCGTGGCTGGTTCGCGATACTAGCGCCTCGCATCACTGGGGTTTGAACTAAGCCTACTCCCGACGTCTCATTCCTCGCGCAAATCTTCTAAGCTTGGTGGGCACTGTCGCCCCTATACCTATCTTTCCTTTACGCATGATCATGCCTCTACGGTTGTATGACCGCTTGCAAATGCATGCGTACGCGCGTGCATGCATGCAGAGGTGTAAAAGCATCCTTATGTCTATTCTCCATGGTCTATGATTTTAATTTCGGGCCTGGAATATTTAGTATTGTTATTAGCTGACGTTCATGTTGTCTAAATCAGCTGATCATCGAATCGAAAGTTCACAATAAGTTGACAAATTCCATAACAACCATCAACATGTCGTTAAATACTGCACATGCGAACGGAGGAGTGCTTATTCATTCTGGAGAATGGTATGTTTTAAAAACAAAAACTTATAAACCTATAACTTCAAAAATAAGGAGTTAACTGGTAGTGAACGTAGGTAGAGACTGGCTTTAAAGAGCGATCAGGGAAGTTAGGAAGTCTAGGATATGTCACGGAATGTGACATATCCATACGTCACGGAATGTGACATAGCTATATGCCACGGATGTGACATCCTGCCGATTGAACAGCACTCAAACGGCACTGTCCAGTGCCGTTTCAGTGCTGCTCGTTTAAAGCTACTCAGATTCCAGTTTTAAATGCCTGCAGAAGTTCCCTTTATACCTGTGAATAGGCTACCAAGTAGACCAGCTGAAAGGGATTAAAAATGAGAAATTAAAATTTGTAAAATTTTGAAATTACCTCTGCGAATGTTAAACATTCAGAATCTACGGGTTTCGATAATTTCAGATATCTAACTTTTTTTTTGAAAATTTTAAAATTCGAATGAACATAATGTATCTCGTAAGTGGAATGAGATACGCCAAAACAGACAACATTTTTGAATTCAACTTCAGAATAGTATATTAGTATATAATTTATAAGTATAAAATATATATAATACATACATACATAGATTAGCAGTTCGAACTCGAAAGTTCATTGCCTCACTACCCGATTCGGGTAGTGTTTCTAGGTGGATATTTACTACCAATGTGGGCCCACCACACCCACGACGGGCCAACAGCACGCAGGTATTCCTGAACGGTTACCCATCCAAGTACTAACCGCGCCCAACAATGCTTAACTTCAGTGATCTTACGAGAACTGGTGTTTTCAGCGTGGTATCGCCGTTGGCAATATATATAATATATATATAAAATTCATAAATTAAAAAAGTGTTAATAATTTGAAGAAAATTTTAAAAAGGGATTCGGGTTGGTGGCGGCCAACTACTGTAAACGACTCTGCCCGCACGGTACGTGACGAATACAATAGGACCATTATATGACCGTCGCATCACTCTGAGTGCCGAAATCAGCACAAACAGTCACTGAAACGGCACTGGCCGCCCAGTGCCGTTTCATTGGCAGGGATATCCATATGCCACGGTATGTGACACGGAATAGTCATGTTAAGGCTAATTTTGACTTACATTCCAATTTAATATCTCCATATTTTTATAAGTGAATTCATCCCGCGACCTGGATCTCATTGTTTGGTTAGACTTTGAATCTAGATTTTGACACGTAACGAACGACAACCATGTCTTCCGTGCCGATGAAACTGCACTGGGCCGCCAGTGCCGTTTCAGTGACTGTGCTGATTTCGGCACCTAAACGGCACTCAGAGTGATGCGACGGTCATCTAATGGTCCTATTGTATTCGTCACGAATTTACGAGATACATTATATTCATTCCAAATTTAAACTTTTCAAACAAAAAGTTAGATACCTGAAATTATCGAAACCCGTAGATTTCGCAGAGGTAATTTCAAAATTTAAATTTTTAATCCCTTTCAGCTGGTCTACTTGGTAGCCTACTCGCATGTATAAAGGGAACTTCTGCGGGCATTTAAGACTGGAATCTGAGTGGCTTTAAACGAGCAGTACTTAAACGGCTCTGGGCAGGGTCGTTCAATCGGCAGGGTTTGGGTCCCGGTAAGAAGACTTGCACTGCAATAGATTGAATTTTTATGATTAGTTTTTGTTTTTGGCCTCAAGCTGAAAGCTAACTGCCAGATCCAGCAATAAATTGAAAGATTTAATCGAAATGAGTCCTTTGTGATATGTTGTTTGCATCGTAGTAGATCAAGATTGAGAAAAAAGAAAAAATTCATTCTTGATTTTTCACTTGTTTTGAGGAGTTTATTGGTTCAAGATTTGCATATACAATTCAATCCACGAAGTATTACAAGGAGACCGCACGCCTATGGCGGGGATGGTGGAAACAGCCAAAAAGCCAGTGCTGATAGCTCAAAAAAAAATCTTTATTTTACTTCGATTTTTCTTCAAAAATCTTCTGACTGATTCGAAAAATGTCTTCAAATTTCAGAAACATAGTTTGAAGCTTTTTTAACGGTATTAAATTGAACTACACTGGAACTTGCATTTGTGCACGGTTTTGGTTATGACCTTCGACACAAAGCCAGGTACTCCGAACGTAAACATCCGGGCCGCAATAACGATTTCTGTTGGATTTGGAGGTATGGCGGGACCTGGTGCCACTAACACGCTGAGTGCAGCCCTTCTGTTTTTCATCACGCTTGACTGAACAGTGCCTCCCCTCTCGGCCCCGCGTCTCTTCTCATCCGAAACCGCCGAGTGGCATCAATTCTCGGAACGTACAAATCAAGTTTAGGGCAATCCAGGTTCCAGTGTATTTAAGATAAAAATATTGTAACAAGTAGTAGTAGTAGTAGTAGTAAGTAACAAGCGTACAGAATATTTCCAATTCACATAGAGGTTAAGTTAACGCGGGAAATTTAAAACATTGAAATCTGTTACCTTATCCTTGAAATAGACTTAAATTAAATCAAAATATGTCAAGACTGTGAAAATAAATTTCAGAATTAATTTTTTATAAAGCATATTTTTATTCGGATAAAACATTGAAAACTTGTAAAAACTTCACGAACTAAATATACATCGAAGATATATCAGGTGCATTACCTTTTACTTATAATTATGAAAAAATGAGGCTCATTTTTCTCTCAGGCTTAAGATGGTTACATCCCAATATATCGAAAGCATTTTTGTCAGAGTAGGATTTTTTAATAGTCTGCACGGGGCTGTCCCGTTATATATCATAAGTCGCGGACGCATTTTCATAATACAATAAAATTCTCTGATAAGAGCAGTATGCCTAATTTGACATATTGAGCAAAGCCCGTTTTTTTACTTCACCATCGATGGACTGGGTTGCAGCCAAATGCATGATGGGGGTGTTAAGGTTTGACGATTATCTGGAACCTTTGCGAATTACTAGATCGGGAAGGAGATCAGGGATAATAATAATCATGAACGTTTATAAAGAACACTTTTGTTTTATTGAACAATACGGCTCGCGTACCAACGTGTACATGGTCGGTCATCGACTGAGTGACTGACTTTTCGCTCGGCGAGATCGCGGTATTGCACGTCGCAAGAGAAGCAATACTCGTGTCTTCTTGAAGCATCGGCTGTGCACGCATACAAACGTTTCGGCAAGCAGTTAGGCAGATTCAACTCTTCCGCCATTTGAGAGCTTGTTCACACACACACACACACGCATGCTCATACTTTCACGCAGGCGCCTGAAACTTTCCTTTGGCAAAGCTTTCGTTAGCATATCCGCTTTTTGCATTTCGGACAAAATATACTTGACTCGAATTTCGGCGTTTTCCATCATTTCGCGAATGTGATGATATCTGACATCGATGGGTTTAGTCCTCTTATGGAACTCGGGATTTTTCGCTAATTTGATAGCGCTCTAATTATCTACGTATAATGTTGTGGCACTATCACATCTTTAACAGCAGAAGACGCGACGACATACTCGGACTCCGTGGTGGGGGAACAATATATATAGCAACTACTTTCGTGCGGTGCGTAGCTACTGCCCTCTTCGTACTACCTTCCTTCACTCTTTCTTTGTAGGTACAATCGTTCCTCTGCGGCTCTAAGGGTAATGATTTTAAATCTATTATCCTTGCAGCTTCTCCATGTTATCTCAAAACATCGTTAAGTAGAAGCAGGGATTCTGACATGATTTACAAAATAACAAATTAATATAAAATGATAATACTTTTGAAATTCCAATCATTATTTTATTTGTTCAGAAAATAAATTAGTGACAATATTAAAGGTTTGCCACAATAATTAATTTTAATGCTAATTTTGTAATTAGGTAAATATTTATTTTTCCAATTGATATTTCACATTCCGGTGTATTAAGTAAAGATGATATAAATGTTTCTTTAAAATGGATAAAGAAACATGTATTAAATTTTCATTTTCTTACAGCAATTTTTTATTAAATAATTTGAAACTAATTAATCAATATTGATCCTAGGTTATAAGTAAACTGCACCAATAAATTCTATGTAAAAATTAACTCCAGAAACTTATTCTAAATTTTCATTTACATTCAAAACTTTTTTTTCTTGGCAAATGTATAAATGTTAAGGTTGCAGGGTTATAAATAAAAGCATTGCTATTATTTTGCAACGATAAAAATATAATAATGTCAGAATTTATTAAATTGATCTTTTAAATGAGGAACGCTTGCGAAGTTAAACAAAATAGAATATAACCGATAAAGATTATATAATTTCTAATTAAAAGCCTTCAATGTTAAATGATTTTTAATTGAAACCTTCAAAATTAGGAATTTTTATTTTAAATTAGAAGTCATAATTTTTAATATAAAACGTTCTAATTGGAATAATTCTTATATCAAAAAATTAAAAACTTTAATTAGAATTTCTAATTAGAATTACAATTCTAATGCACAAAATAAGTCTTCACTCATTAAAATATGTAATCATTTTTACACTCTAATCATTTATGATTGAGAAAGTATTACAATAGGCCGAAATTTCAAACCTCAGTTTTTGAACGGATCTCCACCTTTTGACACCCCCTAAAGCCGAAAATCAAGTTTTGGCAAAGGCGTCTATCTGTATGTCTGTATTTCCGCAAACATGATAACTCTCGAAAAAAATGAACGGATCAAATTGTCGAGCTTTGGCACACTTTTTTGTATTCTAAAAGAAAGAGCGAGTTTGTTAACCAACGACAGATACGTGAAGAAAGTTTAAAAGAAGAATTGAAGCTTTTTAAAATATCTACAATTTCTCCCTCAACCATTTTTTGATAAGACTTGATGTTTGGGTTTTATTTCTCGAAAATAATATGCAAGAAATCCTACAAAATTTCTTCTGAGCATTTTTTGTTAGGATTTGTCATTTTCGGTTTTATTTGTCGAAAATACTGTAAAAAAAGCAAATTTTCGGAAAAACAGCGTGAGATACGGAAAAAAGCTGTATGGTTGAATTGCAGCTTTTAAAATGTCCTTAAAAAATTTCTTGAACCATTTTTTGATGGAATTTGTCATTTTTGGTTTATTTATCTAAAATTACCCTTTCTCTACTTCTTCAGGTCAGGAAATATTTAAAGGTAAACGACTAATCGTGAAATAAGGGCGGGTAGAAATATTATGTCAAAATATTTTGAAATACAAGAGGTATTGCAAACAGTATTGTATCAATATTTCCGAGAAAATTCTGGTCTTCAGCACTGTATACTGCAACAGGTAAAGAGAAGTAGTTATTATACAATGCCGTGGAGGCTGGGGTCCTTTTAAACTGTAAACAGTCATCATTAGAGATATGGGCCTGAAAATCTTTAATGGAAATTTTCATTTTTTTAAATTAAAAAATTTAGAAATATTCAAACAGTTAATTGTAAAAATTGTGATCATAACAAATTGTAAGTTGGTACTATTAGTTTTCGTCATGAAAAAGTTAAAAAATGTTAAAGTAAAAGACGTGTGGCCTAAAGTAAACTATTTCAATAGGAAATATTTTTAACTTTATATCAAATATATTATAATTATATCGAAGTATCTGGGCTAAGCGAAAATGTGTGTGCTAACACTTTTTATTCAATTAGTGTTTGCTTATTAGGGACCCAACTTAAATTACGTTACAGCTCAAGGAGGTGGGAGGGGTCGAGATATTTTGCTACGATTCGTTACGGAAGGGGGGGGGGGGTCTTTTATTCATGTACGTCATTTTTGGAAATTCGCAAATGAAACAAATAACTCGCAGTAAGTATACATAAATTTAATATGAATTGTACCTGCCAAAGAAATCTGGTCAGTGAAAAACGAACCTAGCCAACATCAATTTAAAAAAAAAAGTCAGGGAATTTTATTGGTCAGGGAAAAGTCAGGGAATTAACAAACAAAAATCTTGTAAAAGTCAGTGAATTTCTATAACTTCAAATAACTGTCATGAAGAATAAATATGAAATATTTTTATTCCGTTTATAAAAGATTCTAGTTTAAAATGTATACAAGTTTAACATTCTGGCAGTTGAATATTAACTTATATATTATTCTTATTAGTAATTTATTTGCCTTGTATTTATAATTCTTTTTTTTTTGCAGTTGCTTCCTCTTGAAGATTATCTTTTGAGTTATAAATTGTATTATTTGTTTGAAAATTCAACAATTTTGTTAAAAAATCATTCTTTTTGGTTGAAAATTCAACTATTTTGTTCAAAATTCTTCTTTGTGGGTTAAAAATTCAAATATTTCCATAGAAAATGTACTTTTTGTTCAAAATTCATATCTTAGTGTTGAACATTCAACTTTTTCGGATGAAAATTCAACCATTTTTTTTTGAAAATTTGTCTTTTTAATTTAAAAATTCATTTAGTTTAGTAGAAATTGCATCTTTCTCGGATAAAAGTGAAACAGTTTTGTTAAAAATTCGTCGTTTTGGGTTGAAAATTCAAATATTTTCATAGAAAATTTACTTTTTTTTAAAATTGAATTTCAATGTTGAATTTTTAACTGAATTATTTTTTGGATTAAAATTCATCTATTTTTTTGTAAATTTGTCTTTTTAATTAAAAAATTTATCTATTTCAGTAGAAATTGCACCGTTCTTGGAGAGAAATGCTACTGTTTGGTTGAAAATTTAACAATTTTGTTAAAAAGTCATGCTTTTTGGTTCAAAATTCAACTGTTTTGTTGGAAATTAGTCTTTTTGGGTTGAAAATTCAACTATTTCCGTAGAAAATTTATTTCTTGTTTAAAACTCATATTTTGATATGGAAAAGTCAATAAAATTTTTTTTGGATGAAAATTGCATCTTTCTTGGATAAAAATGCAACTGTTTAGTTGCAAAATAATAAAATTCACCTGATTGTTTGAAAATTGAACTATTTTATAACAAATAATTTTTTCTGAAAATTAATATTTTTTGGTTGAAAATTCTATTTTTGTACAGAAAATTCGTCTTTTGGCTTGAAGGTTCGACGATTTGGATAACTTTTTTTTCTTTCATGACTGAAAAATCTTTATTTGTTGAAATGTCGTCTGCTTGGTTTTGAAATTCATTTTTTTGGTTGAAATTTAATTATTTTTTTGCTTGAAATATCAACTATTACACTTTTTTGTTCCAAATTCATCTTTTTAGGTGGAGAATTCAATTATTTTGTTGAAAACTCAAGTTTTTGTTTCCTCATAAAGGAAGCTTTGTAATGGTAACATTTTCAAACATTTTCAAATTCATTTAATTAAACCTTCCTCAATTTAAAAATGTATAATACAATGTTCTAAGCAATGGTTCGGCTGCGTGTGTGTATGTGTGTGTGTGTGTGTGTGTGTGTGAATGTCACGGTTTTTTGTGAACACGATAACTAGAAAACGGTTGCAGATAAATTGATGAAATTTGGGGAGCTTATTTTCCTCACTAATATCTTGAAACTGACCTAAAGATTTCTAAAAATATTTATTGAATTTTTTTTAGCACTGAATAATTTTTTTAAAATCGGTTTTTTTATAGTAAAATTGTTTCATTAACATAATTCAAAGTTGATGCAAGAATATAAAAGATTCATTGGTTCGAGACGAATCGATTGACCTATAATATTAATACATTTTTTTGAAGAGTAGGGAAGTTATGGTAATTTATATATTTTTAAAATCGTTTTTTATAGTACAAATTTTCTCATTCTCATAATTTAAAGTTAATGCGAGAATAGAAAAGTTGTATTGATTCAAGACGAATCGATTGACCCATAGCATTTATACATTTTATTGAAGAGTAAGGAAGCTATGGTAATGCATAATATTTGAAAAATCGGTTTTTGATACTAAAACTTTGTTCATTGACATAATTCAAAGTTGATACAACAATATAAAAGATTCTTCGGTTTGAGACGAATCGATTGACCTATAATATTAATCCATTTTTTTGAAGAGTAGGGAAGTTATGGTAATTTATATATTTTTAAAATCGTTTTTTATAGTAAAAATTTTCTCATTCTCATAATTTAAAGTTAATGCGAGAATAGAAAAGTTGTGTTGATTCAAGACGAATCGATTGACCTATAATATTGATACATTTTATTGAAGAGTAAGGAAGTTATGGTAATGCATAATATTTGAAAACACGGTTTTTTATAGTAAAACTTTTTTCTTTAACATAATTCAAAGTCGATGCAAGAATATAAAAGATTCCCCGGTTCGAGACGAATCGATTGACCTACAATATTAATACATTTTATTAAAGAGTAGGGAAGTTATGGTAATTTATATATTTTGAAAACCGGTTTTTTATATTAAAAATTTTCTCATTCTCATAATTTAAAGTTAATGCGAGAATAGAAAAGTTGTGTTGATTCAAGACGAATCGATTGACCCATAGAATTTATACATTTTATTGAAGAGTAAGGAAGCTATGGTAATGCATAATATTTGAAAACACGATTTTTTATATTAAACTTTTTTCACTAACATAATTCAAAATTGATGCAAGAACAGAAAAGATTCCTTTATCGAGGAAAATTGATTGATCTATAATATTAATACACTTTATTGAAGATTAAGGAAGTTATGGCTCATTTATAATATTTGAGTCATCTGCTTCAAACAGAAAAACTGTTTTCATCGACATAATTCAAAGTTGACGCATGAATAGAAAAGACTTTTTGATCATACATTTTTAAATAGAGTAATTCTCACAATTTTTGTAAAGAAATCATAAAGCTGGGAAAGTGATAGGGTGCGACAGAACTTTTCCCTTCCCTTTTCAAGCTCGAAAAATTATGATTTCGAATACAAAATTTGATTTGTCTGATTTGTCGCTGTGTTAAAATTTTTTTTGTATTTTTCAGCATTTTTTGAACGGCCCCTATATATATGAGGTGTCAAAAAATGGTGTCTTCAAGGTATATATCATGCGACGCAGAATTTCACGAAACGTATAAATCAATAGCGTCTCAGAAAAGTATTTTTGGTGCCTTTTTTGAAAATCTTAAGGATCAGTTATATCTCTGGCTGGTCTGAAAGATCTAAATTCTAAAATTCAAACAAGAAACCTAAAACTTGATGAAGGAAAGTGTCCTTGAAATTTTCACTCAATAGCTTTTGTTAGCATTAGTAAATTTCCCGAGTACCCCATCCTTTAAATTTAAAGATTAAACCTGGAGATGTAAAGAAAAGCAGCTATATATTTCGGGCGAGAGGGCGGGGCACTTCTGATACTCCTGTTAGAAATTAGATCCCATTGATTTTGTTATTTTTCCTTAAATGTTTTCTATTCATCAAAACGTCATATCTACCTATAATTCTTTGAATTTTTATAATTTCAAAAGCAAATTTTTATCTTGCATAATAAGGTATAATAAGTCAATATGAATTTCGAATTGTTTTATCTTGCATAATAAGGTATATAATAAGGTGAAAGTTAATATGAATTGCGAATTGAATTCTCTGTTATATTTATAGTTTATAATTTAAGTTAAATTAAAATTGTTACAAAAATTGGTTCTCTGATCGCTATAATGAAATATACAGTTAGATATTAATTGGTCAAATATATTTAATAAATCATTGTAACAATGACGTAAAGGATTGGCATTGTACACCCTCTGAACGATACAAACAGAAAAAGTAATTTCGTATTGACAAAGAGAATAAAATTTTTTTGGTGTAATGCTTTGAAACAGAGGTTCAAAATTTTTTTAACTCAAAAAGTTTAAATTTGTTGCAACTAAAATGTGGCGGATTGAAAATGAATCTTTAAAAATTCGAAGTGTCTACAATCTACTACATGTACCGAAAATATCCTGCTATTCGAACCCAAATTTCGGTGCATAGAGCCCCTTCGTTCTCAAATTCGTACAAAAAAAAATTCAGCTATTCGTACCGACATTTCTGTACACGTAGCCACGTCATTAAAAATTGTACACTTTGAAAATTGAAACGTTTAAAATGAAAAACGTTTAATTCCGTATTCAAACAAAATTAAAAGTTGAAATTAACATCAACGAAACTGAGCAGTGTGGTCTTTTAGACAACAAAATATATAAATAAAATATTAAAAACTAAACATTTACTGATACATTTAGAGCAGGGGTCTCCAAACGTAGATCCTGTATCTACTTGGGATCCCAGACCAGTAGGTCGGATCTACTCCGCTCTGACCCACAACTGTCAAAATCCTTTACCTGATTCGAGCCGCTTGGAACCCTTTAAAAAAAAGGGTCCTCCATGTTCAAATTTCAGAACTGAGCCTTTCCAACAGGGATTTTTTTCCGAAAGGTCATAAATTTTCTCTCAGTTTCCCTTCGAAAAAAAATGGTAGATCTTGAAAAAGGTCGTGCGATCCTGGGTCACGCTGCACCTGTGGATTGTGGAGACCCCTGATTTAGAGTCTTACATGTTTCTGCTTTCTCTTCAGGTAAAAGTTGCGCAATTCTTATTCAATCCTAAGGTTGTACGGATTATTCTATTTTTATTTTAAAAAATGTATTGAAGAAAAATATTGTCAATAGAATTAACAATTGTGTAATTCCTGCATAAAATGTTGTAAATTAATAGAAGCGTACTAATGAGATTCGTAGAGAATCCTTCAAAGAATAAAATTAAGTGATAAAAGAATAACCTGAAATATTTTTTTCTGAAGTTCACCTAATAATAGGAGTATTTCCCTCAAATTTAAAAATCATTTTTAACAATGCTTATTTTTGAACTTGAAATAACTAGTGTACATCCTTATTTATTGCGTCAAATTGGAAGCCTGAAAAATTGAACAATTCCGGCCCTACTGGCGTTTGACCCCAAATAATAAACTATGATAGAACTATACCTTCAAAATTAAATTATTTTCAACCAAATGACAAACTTGTTTTGTATTTGTATTGTAATCTTTTGATTTTCAATGTGACTCATAAAAAATTTAAAAAAATTTCAATCATATAAATCAGACTGTTCACAATTTAACACTTTTAAATACAACCCGTTTAAAAATGAAAGCATTTTTAGTTGAAATAGTATAATTTTAGGGTCTTAAAAATTCGACATAGTATGCGTAAAAATAAAATAACAAAAAATGTGCAACTTCACAATTTGAAGGGCTTAAAATTAAAAATGCAATAGTATCGAAAGTTGAACAATTCCGCAATTCTGCAATTGTTTCATTTTAAATACAAAGGCTTAATAGTTGAAATTGTTTAAAATGTAAACTTTCCCAATCAAATCATATCAACTTCAATTGCTGAAAATGGAAGGACAATTTCATTGTCAATGAATGTAAAATTTCAGATATGTAAATCGTTTGAAGTTAAAAAATTCTGAATGAGGTCGAAGTGAATTAAAAAAGTTTCGTTATCTTTTCTTGTTTCTATTCTGGCGTATTCTGTTATAAACGTAACAATATATTCACTCGGTTGTGGTTTACGTTACGTTATTCAAAATAGCGAAATTCACGCCAAAATTATAATTTGTTAATTACACTGCAATTTTGGACAATATATTATGCAAATCGTTCTATCTTTTATATAATTATTATTCAAAAATAAACGGATCATATTACA
>CAKNYM010034410.1:0-23384 GCA_932195095.1 Andricus curvator
TTCATCTGATTTTTTAAACTTCGATCCAGAGACCTGGAATTCCAGAGAGGATTACAAATTTGCTTTACATGCAATTTGCGGATTACCCGTCACTAAGGACATTGCAGAACGCGGAGTAGCGTTAATTTCCGAGTACAACTCTCACATAACTGCAAATGAAGAGCAGTTGCAATGTTTGCTCCTAAATGTGAATTCTCATCGGCATCATGTACCCGATAGTGATAAGACATCGTTAAAAAAATCCGTAGATGATTATCTCTTTCGTAATTAATTGTCTCGATGTGCGCCAAACAATAATTTCTTGAATGTCCGATATTGCTCAAAACTTAACTTTCTTTTTACATTCTCATCATTGCGTGAAAGAAGTTTAAGATAAGAATTAAGTTTTTCTAAATATCTACCATTTGTTTTCAAAACTCTTTTTGATAGAACTCATAATTTTAGTTTTATGCATCAAAAATAAATAAGTAAAAAATTCTAATTTTAAGTTTAGATTTATCGAAAAAAACTATGAAAAAAATCCAAAATTTAAATTTTGAGCTGAACGACGCAAAATATGGGGAACCGTTTTTCGAGGAATTTCAGCTTTTAAAAATTCCTACAGAATTCCTTTGAACCATTTTTCGACAGAACTCGTCGTTTTTAATTTATTTATTGAAATTGATATGCAAAAATCAAAAAGTCTAATATTACGCCAAAAGACGCGAGATACGTAAAAAAGTCTAAAAGAAGACTTGTGGGAGTTTTTGTTTTATCTGCCCAAAAAAATTTTATTGTAATATTGAATATTTTCTGGAAAAAATTGTTCAATAAATAGTACTATTTGCAGACATTAGATGTTTACTTTCATTTATTAAATATTTCTCAAGACTAATTAGTTATGATATTCAACAATGAACCAATAAACTGACTATTTTAAATAAGTGCAGAATTTTTGTTCATAACAATTATTCCAAATTAACTTTACAAAGCATTATATTTTCAACTATGATAATATCCATTTCGACTATAAGTGCGAAGGAGACACACTTATACAAATTAATATTGCTGCCTCTCTTCGACCAACAGCAGTTTTCAGAGTTAGGGTGTTTGCGGGTAGGGTCATGCAGTCGGAGTAAGCTGCTGACAATGACACTTAAAGTTCCCAGTAATAAACTTTTAGGGCGTAGGTCTCTAGGTAGACAAACACATTAAGGACTGTTACCACATTGGAACGGAGTGAGAAGAAGCCTCCAGTCGCTAAGCAGGTGAATCCTTAGAGTGGACTCACAGTTTTATCACTTTTACATTACATTAACAAAAATTTTTAAAACATTTTAGCAAGCTGAAAAATGACTCTACAACGAAACAAAAAATAGGTATATTCTGATTTTTCCTAGGCTATACGAATTTCCAAGCGCCCATGAACATTTAAACAGTCGCTTTTTTTACCACTCTAATATATATATATATATATATATATATATATATATATATATATATATAATTTAAAAAAAGAGTTAAAAAAACGGAGAAAAAAAATCCCAAATTTTTTTTTCGTAATTCGAATATTAACACGTGCCACCGGGCACTTCAAAATCCCATTTAATTAACATGGGGAAATTTTGGATTTTCGAAAAATTGAACTCATACTTCAGGTTTTTGTTTAAACAATTAAAAAATGCTTAATATATTCTTTCTATACACTATACAGTCAGAAAAATAATTATATGTATTGTATTTTATTTAATTTTTTTTAAGTTATCGAAAAAAACTGCTTAAGCAAATTAAAATTGTTTAAACAAATATAAATTTATTAAACACTACAAGATATATATCAAAATTATATAACTATTCAACAAAAAGTAGCATAGGATACCAATTTGAAAAAAAACTGGACAACTCTGGGTCAATTTTTAGAAATTTTGAGAATAAACAATAAGTAATTGTTTAAATAATTACTTAATGTTTTTAAGAAAATTACTACTCCAAACAATGACAAACTATTACATTTCAATCAGAAAATACGATTATTTTTTACATTTTTTGGGAATAAATAATTGTTTAAATAAGTTACATTTGTTTAAACAATTAAAAAATGTTTAAAAAGTCATGGGAAATATTCAAATTGTCCATTAGTAATTATTTGTATGAAAAAGACGACGGAAATTGCTAAAAAGTAACAATAATACGTAAAAATGTAGTTTTTTTATTTTTGGGTCATATTTGGGGCGCTGTGTGTGTGGGGGGGGGGGGTTAAAAATAAAAGTTATTAGTATGGTTTCATTTCATAGGTACTTCTCTTCAATCCCTAAAAAAGTTGGCACGTTTCAATCAAACCCTGAAGTATGAGTTCAATTTTTCGAAAATCCAACATTTCCCCATGTTAATTAAATGGGATTTTGATGTGCCGGGGGCATGTGTTAATATTCGAATTTCGAACAAAAAAAAAAAGGATTTTTTTTTTCACGAAATGGAAACCTTGGGGGGGGGGGACTTGCCCTGTAGCTCGAAAATCGTTTTTTGGTTTCTGAAACCAAATTTTTGATGCAAATTGTTCGTCGCGTTAACAGTTTATTTTCCATTTGATGATGATTTTTCCGAAAGAATAATTTACTGTATGTATATATATATACAGTATATTATCACCAGTCGAGCGGTGGCGGCCGTAAATGCTAAAGCCCGCTTCAAGTGGCCTCAACTCTTGTACAGCTAGTGCTAGTATATGGCAATCTCGTATCCATGTATAGATCAGTACTAGTCTGGTGCCCCAACTAAGAACATGACAAGTCGCATTTGCCATAAAGTTCATAGTCGCCCGTTTCACATGGATTACTCACACAGAGTTAACCCTTTTTTTTGTAGTTTTTTTTTTGTAGAATGTAACGTCAGGGCAACTTGACCGCCGGGGTTCCCATGCTCGCCAGAGTCAGGTCAGTTCACCCTCACTCCCTTCTCACACTTTTCCTCACACTTTTCCTGGTCCCTTGGATTTTCTAAAAATTTTAGTAAAATATTTGAATGAACGCAGATTATTGAATGGAAGCGAGGCTCACTTTTCTCTCACTCTATCTTGCGGTGCGTTTCTCTCTCTCGAACTAATGGAGTATTGAAACTTAAAGCTCTTGCAAGCACCTGACTTGATAAGAAATTTTTTACAAACATTTTTCACCACATATTTTCTTTTTCTATTTCTCGTTTTTTATTATTAAATATGTTTATAATATTTACAAATTACATCCATTGAATTCTATCACGATATATACAATATAAATACAATACGTATCAAACGTTTTCGATCAATTGCTGAAGATAAAATTACAGTACACGCAGATATAAGTTTGCCAATTCTTATCGCCTTTAGTTGTTATATGCAAATACATAATACAATATTTTTGTAATAATCACAAATTACATAAATTGAATTCCACTTCCGGATAGAAATTATTCTTGGAATATCTCGTTTTTTCCCTGCGCACACAAATTATTCATGCTCATTGCAAATGGAACTCTTTTGCATTTTAAACTTTTTAAATTGAAGGTTGAAATAGGTTAAAAATTTCGAAAACTCTTAATTAAACGGTTAATAATTCCACGTATGAAATAAAAGGTTTGAACGCTGTTCAATCAAATACAATTTTTAATTAAATGCCGCAGAACTGCAAAGAGTTAAATTTCAAACTTTCATACATTCAACAGTAGATTTTTTGTTACAAACTATAAAACCACATGTACAATTTAGAGTGGTCCAAAAAAAGCGACTATTTAAATGTTCATAGGCGACTGAACATTCGTATAGCCTAGGAAAAATCATAATATGCCTATTTTTTTGTTTTGTTGTAGAGTCATTTTTCAGCTCGCTAAAATGTTTTAAAAATTTTTGGTAAAGTAATGTAAAAGTGATCAAACTGTGAGTCCACTCTAAGGATTCACCTGCTTGGCGACTGGAGGCATTTTCTGACTCCGTTCAAATGTCTACCTAGAGACTTACGCCCTAAAAGTTTATTACTGGAAACTTGAAGTGTCATTGTTAGTAGCTTACTCCGGCTGCGTGACCCTACCCCCAAAAAACCCTTAACCCTAAACTCTGAAAAACTGCTGTTGGTCGAAGAGAGGCAGCAATATTAATTTGCATAAGTGTGTCTCCTTCGCACTTTTAGTCGAAATGGATATTATAAAAGTTGAAAATAAAATGCTTTGTAAAGTTAATTTGGAGATATTGTTATGACCAAAAATTCTGCACTTATTCAAAATAGTCAGTTTATTGGTTCATTGTTAAATATTGGAATTACTTAGTTTTGAGAAATATTTAATAAATGAAAGTAAACACTTAATTTGTGCAAATAGTATTTTTCATTGAATAAAGTTTTCAAGAAAATATTTAATATGACAATAACAATTCTTTTATGGATAAAACAAAAACTCCTACAAGTCTTCTTTTAGACTTTTTTACGTATCTCGTGTCTTTTGGCGTAATATTGGACTTTTTAATTTTTGCATATAAATTTCCATAAATAAATTAAAAACGACGAGTTCTGTCGAAAAATGGTTCAAAGGAATTCTGTAGGAATTTTTAAAAGCTGAAATACTTCCAAAAACCTTTCCCCATATTTTGCGTCGTTTAGCCCAAAATTTAAATTTTGGATTTTTTTCATAGTTTTTTCGATAAATCCAACCTTAAAATTAGAATTTTTTACTTATTTATTTTCAATGCATAAAACTAAAATTATGAGTTCTATCTAAAAGTGTTTTGAAGAAAAATGGTAGATACTTAAAAAAACTTCGATTCTTCTCTTAAACTATTTTCACGTAATGATAAGAATGTAAAAAGAAAGGAAGGTTTCGAGCAATATCGGACATTCAAGAAATTATTGTTTGGCGCATATCGAGAAAATTAATTACGAAAGAGATAATCATCTACAGATTTTTTAACGATGTCTTATCACTATCGGGTACATGATGCCGATGAGAATTCATATTTAGGAGCAAACATTGCAACTGCTCTTCATTTGCAGTTATGTGAGAGTTGTACTCGGAAATTAACGCTACTCCGTGTTCTGCATTGTCGTTAGTGACTGGTAATCCGCAAATTGCGTGTAAAGCAAATTTGTAATCCTCTCTGGAATTCCAGGTCTCTGGATCGAAGTTCAAAAAATCAGATGAAATATTTCTATATTTCTTGTAGTCACAAGCTTTTCGATAGTTAAAGCCTTAATTTCATTTTTTTGCTTTAGATTAAGTTCTAAGCGCTTATTTTAGAATTGCTAAATAAATTGCAGCAGTTGATTTAATTTTGTACATATAATTGATTAATCAATTTTCATAAATCAACTGGTTTTTAAGCACTTTTAAACAATTTAAATACAAATATTTTCTGTTAAGACATGTAATTTTGAATTGAAATTAATAAAATAAATTACATTGAATCAATTATTCAAATAACATTATTAAATCTTTTAAAATTAAAATTAAAATAATATGCAACTTTCGTTTTCCAATATCGGAATTTATAGAATTTCAAAAGTTATGAGTTATTTATGATTTTATGGCGTGTTCGTGCCTTTGCCAGGTTTGCCGAGTTCTGCCACTCCCTTTAGGGTCAATTTGTATTTCGAATTTCCAATAGAATAGGTTCTACTTAGCCGTTTATTACACTCGCCATAAGCGCTTCACCTGTATAGCTTACGGGTGAACCTATAATTAAATTGTCAGTTTTTACCCATTTTTTAAACCCCTTTGTTTATAATAAAGCTTTGACCATTTCAGTTGTTCTTTTCCAAATTTATTCTGAGAGGTTTAAAGTATACTCTGTAAAAATTTCACTCCAGACAAACTTCACCAAAGCGTGCAAAGCGCTCACCAAAGTCTGCAAATATTGAAATTTTGGTAGATTTCTCCTTGTTGTACAATTGTTACATAATATTTCTAATTTTGCCTAAGCTATACGAATTTCCAGTCGCCCATGAAAATTTAAATAGTCGCTTTTTTGGACCACTCTAATGTACATGTAAACGTTATTTTTGACCTTTTTACCCCTCCCACTCCACCTATAACAGATTATAACATTTCCTTCGATCATTTTTTGGTATCATGTTCGAAAACATAATTTTATTATACGTATAAAATGGAAGGTACTAACACTTTTAAAATAATAAATTTTAAATGAAATGCAGTTGAACTGCATTTAGAATTTTTAACTTTTGTACATTGTACAGTTCAAAGATTCAGATTCAGTTCCACAAATGAGCACCTCAGAGCAAAAGGAAGACTCCGGAGAGTCGAGAGGAAAAACGAGACAATTCTCGTTGCGCTGTTTTACTCTTCAGGCATTCTGCGTAAGAGTTTCTCTTTCTAACGGTACTTGTCTCGTTTTTCTACACGGCTCTGCGGCGTCCTTCTTTTGCTCTGACGTGCTCAAATATAAACTCACGTTATCATTTTCAAAGCTCTAAATTGAAGAATCAATCAATAAATTTAGAAATTTTCAAAATGATATAATTTCAATCAAGTTTAAGGTAGAAACGTTAACAATTGAACGATTTTTGTTTTAACTGAACACTTCTCACATTAGAAGTTGGATTATTTTTATTTTGCGCAAAAATCTTGAAAAATGTACGTGTTCTTTTAAATTTTTCCAAATTTTACATTATTTGTGAAATGTTTTCAGAACTTCTAAATTATGTCGGGGCTATTTGCATCGAAATTTCTGTAAGAATCGCCAGATTTGACCGGTGCGCACACTTTGATTAAATTATTTGAAATCATTTCAATTTTTAAATTAATTTTAAATCTTTTTAAAACTACTAAAAATTATTTTTATAAACAAATTGGATAAGCAGAAGCAAAATTTTGTCATTTTCGCGCAGAATTCTTGGTTTTTCCACGCTAGTTTGGCTCTAAATGCGTGAATAGACACCCAACTACAAAAAATTGATGAGTGTTAACGACTGTCATTTTTTAATAAGCAAATTGGATAAACGAAAGCAAAATTTTGGCATTTTTGCGCAGAATCTTTGATTTTTCCACGCCAGTTTCCTTTTAAATGCCTTAACAGAGAGACCGAACTACAGGAAATTCATGAGTATTTACAATTAACATTTTTTATAAACAAAATGTACAAACAAATGCAAAATTCTGGCACTTTCGTGCAGAATCTTGGGTTTTTTACGCATAGCAGCCTCCAAGTGCGTTACATAAGAGAAAATACAGTACAGAAAATTCTTAATTTATAACAGTTGCCATTGTTATATTTTCACTGAAAAAGCCATGAAACTGAAAAAGGGGTGAAATTTTCAGTAAACTGGTAAGAAAAAAATGGTATATGTCATGATTTTCCCGTTTTAGTGGCTACCCTGATTTTATCATATTATTCATAATGAGAAAGTACATTTTAACAAAAGTCGACGCAATTATCCTTTCCATAGGAAGACTTTAACTCATTTTCAAAATTTCCAATTTTCTAATCAGAAGTCCGAACGGAAGAAATTGTTTGGTTCGAACAGTTTTGTTGCCTTCTCTTTTTGATGCGCTATGATCACTATGGGGAAAATAAATTTCAGCATTTTCAATCCGCCCTAATATGTAACCGGTATAACCAGGCATAGAATGTGTCGGGGTTGACCGACTGACGTCAACTCGTTGTGAGATTTCCCTCTCCGCTTGGTTCAAGTGAGAAGTGCACATCTATCGAAGGAGGATCGAAAACCCAAGCCGATACCGAGTCGCTATATCGACATCCGAGAAAGTCGAGCCAAGCGAAAACCGACCCGATCTACGTCCGATACTGTAGGCTGGGATCGGGTCGGGATCGTGTTGAGATCGGGAAATATCGCTCGACGGCACCACTAATCAGTACGCTTACGAGTTTCACTTGCCTGATGTAACTCATCCGTTGGCCGACAGGTGGCGCCACATCTGTCCTGTTCCACAAAAGCATTGAGTCTTATGGGGTAATTAATCATTATTTAAAAATAAGAATGTTCCCGATTAGTTCAGTTTACCAAATTAATACTAATAATTCTAATTGATATTTAAGAAATGTTAAATTCATAAATTCTAAAAATATTATTTTAAAAAATATGTTTAAAAAATGCTACATATTGCTATATTCTATAAAATAATGTATTTGTAATCCAAGTGCTATATATGTTTATCGCTGTATTCTATACGAGAGTCGGATAGGGCTAGTGTATAGCTCTCCATTGCGGTTGGTCACTGTATAGCTCCAAGTCCTATGCTTATACACCAGACTTGCATAGACGGTGGTTCGCCATTTTCCGACCTGTGGAAAAATCTTCAATTGACGATCGTTTTCGTTCCTCGAAAAGCGATGATAAAAATATTCTTATTTGTGCAAATTTCGGTATATGAAATTCCGTGCCCCGCAAAATCCGACTTATGGAATTCTCCATACTGTCCATTAAATATAACCGCCGCGCGGCCCATGAGGACTTGGAGTTATACAGGGTGTCCCAGGCTCAAGTGTCCGGACTTATATGGATGTATAAAAATAAAAAATAAATAAATAGAAAATTCCTTTTCCAAAAATCAGTTGAAGTTTTAGTTTTTTAGTTATAAAATATTTAAGCTGGACTAATCAGGAGCGCCGTATAAACAGTCTTGTGTGCGTGAGCAGGATTCCAACGCAGTGTTATCGAAGCGAGCGCAGAAGTGGGGTTAGCGACGGGAGAACCCTACGTTGGAATCCCGCTCACGCACACAAGACTGTTTATATGGGGCTCCTGATCGGTCCAGCTTAAATATTTTGATTCAAAAACTTCAACTGATATTTGGAAAAGGAATTTCAGATTTATTTTTTTTATTTTTATACGGCCATATAAGTCCGGACACTTGACTCTGGGACACCCTGTATAGTGACTGAACGCGAAGTGACGCTGTACACTAGGGTGGTCAAACAATGCAATGCAGAATTTTTTAACTCTTTTTGGCGAGGATCCCGGAGAGAGAAAATCCATTTTTTTCAAATCGGTCAATATTAAAACTTACTCCCGGGCTTTTGAAATTAACATTGAATTTTACGTGAGGAAGGCTCATTTTTCGGAAAATTGGAGAAAGCAACTACATGTTATTAACTTTTTTCAAGCTGAATTTCAGTCACTACTTAAATTGAAATTTTTTCAAGTATTTTTGAACTGATTTTAAAGTGGTTAAATAATTACTATTTTCTTAAACAATTTTTTTCATTATATTATGAAGAGGGTCGATAGGGGCAAGTGTAAAACGAACTTGTAAAGTTATACTTTGATGAATGATATTTCAAAATTGAGAAGATTCTTGTTTAAAATTTTGCCAAGATTATCTTTGGACTTGCTACTTTTAATCCTTGATACGTGTAAAAAAACACTAAAATCTAAATTTTACAAGATTGTACTTTCGTAATACAAATTAAACATCCATTGACTCTTATAATGTATGTTTTCTTTCAATTTTGTGTCATTTATAAGAATATTAATGAAAAAAATCTGCCCGCCGCGCGGGGACATTCTCATCGCGCGCGACTATTGGTTCTCGCGCTTCGCGCTCGATAATATATTTACCTCGTGCTACGCGCTCGGTCATTGTATTTCCCCCACATTTGTGCACAGATCTTTCAAAATTAAAGGTCAAAGCATCGACAACTGTAATTTGGTGATTGTGAATTCTCTTTTGTTAAAGCTTCTTCGGCTTTAACTAACACATTCTCATCACGTATCTCGTGCTTCGGACTCGATTTTGTACAAAATGTGAACTTTTCTCCATTATGTTCAACACTTTTATATCAAATGTATATAACATTTATTTATATACCTCGGCCTGGGATTGCTATTGCAGATATTGCAATATAAATTACACATTTTATTTATCATGATTGCTTTAATATTTGTTTCTTATTTTGCATTAAATTTTATTCTCAACTACCCTGAAGAATGTATGAATTCAATAAATTTATATTATTACCATTCTTGAAAACATACGAATTTTCATTGTCTTTTCTTTATAATTGAAAAAAGTACGCATCCTATAAGAAAAAAAACAATCTTGTTATTAAACATTTTATTTCATTTTGTGTCGTTTTTTTCATAAATTTAATTTGTTTATTTTCAATGTTTTTTTTACAATTTAAACAACTTTTGTCTTTCGACGCGTCCTATCAAAAAATTATTGATGACAAATTTAGCTCTTTTTTGGATTATGAACTTTTTTCAATTCATTTTTCTCATAGCTTGTGTCGTTTGTCCAAAAATTAAATTTTTTATTTTTTAATGTTGTTTTTTACGAACAAAACAAAAACCACATTGATAACAAGAGCTCTTTTTTGGGTGAACAACTTTTGTTTCATTTTTTGTTTAGTTTGTGTCGTTTGTCCAAAAATTTAATTTCGTTTATTTTTAATGCTGTTTTTCACGAATTTAAACAAAAACTACGCCTCCTATCCAAAAGTGATTATTTGGCTTTAAATTTTCATTTTCGTTTGTTTTTTTGAATTTTGTAAATGCTATAACTCTAGTAATTTATTTTTTATTGAAAAAAGTCATTAGGATAAATTGTTCGTATTTTTAAATACTATGAACAACCGTACATAGAATTTTCTAATTCTAAAAAAAAGTGGTCTGAAAATTTTTGAAAATGCTCTAACTTTTTGAATTTTTATCCAAAATGACTGGCCAACGAACTTGAGCTTCAGTTTAGGGCAGTAAAATAGTATATCAAAGGCGAATCCAATCTGTCAATTATGTCGAAAGTAATCGTGCTCACAACAGAAATACAGACAGACATACAGACACATTCGTAATAACTTGTTTTTCAGGTTCAAGGGGTCTCGAAACGTGGGGGGGGGGGGGTCAAATTTTACACAAATCTTATACCTTCTCTGAGAGAATGTAAGAATGAATTAAAAAAAATTGGAGTGAAGGTTCAGTGATATTGAAAAGCTTATCTATTTTAAATGTTATGATAAATAAATTGATTTAAAAAGTATTTGTGGGTGTAATTGTATATATTAAAGTGTTATTTATAGATTATTCTTATCTACTTACATTTTTATTCCAAAAATAATGTTCATTAACCTCTCCAACTAACCTGTAAGTGTTGACAGATTTTCGTATTTCAGAATGAAAACGAAAAGCAAAAAACAAGTGTCACACTTATTTATAATTACTCTGTCGTACTTTATCAATAAAAATAATAAAAATTAGTCAAAGCAGGAGGCGTAATGCGCATATAAGAAAGGATTTCGTAGCCTATTAAGTCGATAACAAGGTCATTCAAATCTTTTTGCTGGCCCTTTTGCTATGACGAATGTTTGCGCTTATGCCCTTTTTTATTCCAAACTTTGGCACTTTTGCCTTTTTGGTTATCCAAATGTTGGCGCTTGTGCCCTTTTGAAATTTTAAACTTTGGCGCTTATGCCCTTTTTCGGTGCCAAATGTTGACGCTTTTACCCTTTTGGAATTTCAAACTTGGACGCAATGCCCTTTTGGTGTGCCAAATTTTGGCGCTTAAGCCGTTTTGGAATTCCAAATATTGGCGATTATGCCCTTTTTTATTCCAAACTTTGGTACTTACGCATTTTAGGTTTTCCAAATGTTGACGCTCGTGTCCTTTTTGAATTTCAAATTTTAGCGCTTATGCCCGTTTGGATCGCCAAATTTCGGCTATTATACCCTTTTGCAATTTCAAACTTTGGCGCTTATGCCCTTTTTCTGTGTCAAACCCTTGGTTTTGGCAGGAGAAAAGTATGGCGGACGGACGGTCAACTGAAGAAACTATGTGCGTTTCTGCCTGGGGCTACAACACCCTAAAAAAATGTACAATTTTTGAAAAAGAAACAACAGATATCCAAGGAAAATATAACATCTTCCTTCGTCCATCAAATAAAATTAACAAAAGGTGCTTTATTTAGGAAAAATTTAAAAAAATAGACCAGTTGACACAAGTAAGAATTGGAGTTTTCTAAAAGCCTCTCAGTTTCATTAAAAATAATTCATTAAAGCAATAACAAATGACAGTCACATTTTCCCTACAAATAATAAGAGATTTAATCATTGTGTTATAATAAAGAAGTTAATAACTAATTTGTTTTTCATTCCAAAATTTCTCAGTATCACACAAATCCCTTTATCACACTTACGCCTATCGATCCTACACAAATTAACTGCCTCATCAATCTCACCAGAAAAAAGGAACTATTCATAATATAATGAAATAAATTGTGCAAGAAAATAATAATTGTTTGAACAATTAAAGTATAACTTCTGGAAGAAACAATTTTTTTTTCATGGCCGACATAGTGTAATAGAATATAAAAAAAAAATAATTTTCTCCACCTTAACCATGAAAAGTCATAAGAGAACAATTAATAATGGTTTAATGAACAGTTTAAGAATGCCTTAAATAAAAAATATTATTCCTCACATCTATTAAGTATGCAATTACTTCAAGATATTCAAAAATTTTAATTATTTGGCATAGAAAAAATGAAAAAATTTATGATTTACAAGAGAAATCGAAATTCTTCAACCAATAATAATTGTTTGAATAATTTGAAATTTACTAATAAATACTTGCAAACTTGTCACTCATCAAACACAAAAAATTCTTACTGGAAAAATTCAAAAAAAGCTCGTCTCCGGGCACAGTATAAAGTAGTTGGGGCGTCAAATTTAAACTTTATAGGATGGAAATGATTCCTTGAATATTTCTTCAGAAGTGACTGAAATTAAATTTACGAAAAGTTAATAATAAGTAGTTTTTCCCCATTTTTCCGAAAATTGAGTTTTCCCCATTTAAAATCCCATGGTAATTTCAAAGGCCGAGGGCACGACTTAATATTGGCAAAATAAAAAAATGCAATTTCTTTTTTCGGGAAAAGGTTTTTTGGACCACACTACTGTACACCGACTAAACGGGACGTGGAGCAGTATGGAATGGAGGCTTCGATATGCAGCGTTTTCAGGAGAAAGTGATAAATAATCATACTAGGGAGATAGATTTGAACTTATAATAAAATGTACTATTTTTAACATACACGCGTACCGACAGCCAAACTAATCGATCGATTTATTCTTATAATAGAACTACCGCTTACCAAATAATATACAGTTCGAGGAAAGTTGGAGAGGATATAAGGGTGTTGGTTAATAACACTTGGAATTTTATACCTTTGCATGTGCAGTACTGGTCCCATAATATTTAATACGCTGACATACTTTTGCAATAAAATAAAGAAATCTCAATATTCGGGATCGCGATCATGGGGTAGTTTAAATATCCTGTGAGTCCTGATGCTGAATATGTTTGACGGAGAGATCAAAATATATTAATAATTAATTTCTAAGTGGCTTGACTAGCTATTTAATAGTATATTGTGTGTACCTAAGAGGCAAACACGCGAGGATAAACAGTCGTTTGCCTCCTTGCTGTACACGATATCTTATATAACAAAAGTATGATTTACAAGTTTATAACGTCTGACATTCGTATTTGGATGGTTCTCATTTCGGTACGTCCATGGTAAACACTCCAATCTGGGGTTAGCAGTCTAAACTCTCCAATATCGTTTAGTGTTGTCACCTAACGTCGCTATGTTCACCTGGCGCTACGGGCCAGCACAAAACGAGATTGGTGAGTTTAGACTGCTAACCCCAGATTGGAGAGTACAACATGGAGGTACCGTTTTATACTTGGTGGAGTTTGTTTACAATTTCTCTGCTCTCACGCCCCAGTTTTTTTCAAATGCCCCAAAAAATTATCACAAAATTTGAGCCAAATCGCTTAATATTTCAAGATCGCACAAACACCATGAATTTTGCCATTGATTTAACATTGGAAAAAGACAGCTTCTTGTAAGTGGCACTATTATGGGTCCCCAAAGAAAACCCCATAAGTGATAAATTTGTATTTTACGTAATATTGCGCTTTATCAACGCTTTATCATTAATCGGTAATTTAAGAACACTCAGTCAATTTATTAAAAGCTTCAATTCTGAATTTAAAATTGATCAAATTTTAATATTAACTTGTTCTGCAGGGAGTACCTTTGGTGCCATGGAGTATCTTTAAGCCAAGAGTATTCTTAGAAAACAAAGTAGTACCTAAAAATATTTCAATATTTCGAAAAATGGCAAAAATAAAATATTTAAACAAAATAAAATTGTTTAAACAATTAAATTTTTTTTAAACATTTGCGAGTATCCTTAGAAAGCAAATTAGTACTTACAAATATTAAAATCTGTCGAAAATTTTGTGAGATAAAATGTTTCTTCTTTTTTTAGGTAAACTGTAAACTTAAAAAATCACGCATTATTTAAAGTTGATGTAACAATAAAAAATACTCCTTGATTCAAGACAAATCGATTGACATATACAATGAATACATTTTATAGAAGAGTACGGATGTTATGGTCATTTATGATATTTAAAAATCTGTTTTTACAGTAAAAATTTTTCATTATCATAATTCAAAGTTGATGAAAGAATAGAAAAGGCTTCTCGATTCGACAGGAAATGTTTCACCTCTAATAATAATACAGTATATAGAAGAGTAAGGAAGTTCTGGTCATTTTTAATATTTGAGAAGTCTTTTTTTTACAGAAAAACTTTTTTTCGTTAACATAATTCAAAGTTGATGTAACAATAAAAAAGTCTCCTTGATTCGAGACGAATCCATTGAACTATAATATTAATACAGTTTATAGAAAAGAAAGGGAGTTACAGAAAATCTGTTTTGTTACAGTAAAAGTTTTTTCATCATTTATTTATTAGAAATAATTTTCTTTATGGCCAAGAAGCTATTACAAATGAGAAGAAAACACATGAGAATGACGTATAAAATAAGATCGGCGACAAAAGAATAAATGTGTAAATATACATATATCCCTTGCTCATCGTATTCGTAGAGAGTAGGCAGCAGCCCCTAAGCTAATATAGATTATAAATTAGGATTCTAAAATAAATGACCTAATTTGTAGAATTCTTATTTTCTTAGAGTTTATTTTCCTTTAGAGTTTCAGAATTTAAGTTACGCCATAGACTTTCTGAATTACAGATCGAAAAAAAATTCTTTAATTGTAGTACCCAGTTATATTTAGGATTATACAGATGCTTCTTAGCCAGGAAATTGATTTTTTTAAACAGAGTTTTGGCTATCGCCCGTCTTCCATATCCACAAATTTTTTGTACCAGTCCAGAGACAGCTTAAAGATATCGTAGGCCAGTTGCAGACTATTGGTTTCTAGTCGTAACGCGTAGTTCGGCGTACATGAAGGGAGATTAAAAACCCTTTTTAAGAAAGAAGATTGGACTCTTTCTACCATCTCAGTATACCTTAGCCACCAAATTGCTATAGTGTAGTACAGTACACTCAATGTTAGATTACGTAAGAGAGTAGTTTCTGTATTCCAGGAGTCTGAATTAACAGTATCGCCCTCAAAGACGCCCCTCTGGAAGGTGACGTTGTTCGTTGTCACACCATAATTTCTAGATGAGATAGTAAGTCTAGTTTTCCAAAGGGGCATCAATCTCTCTATGCATCTCACTATGTGTGGATGAACCTTCAAGCCTTCCAACAGACAGATGATAAGTCTATGAGATGTTGAATCGAAAGCTTTCCAGTAGACAATCCAGGCCATTGGCAGGACGCGCTCATGGGCTGCTGCATCTTTGCAGACGCACCTGTCAATCAGCAGGTTCTAAAGTTCAATTACATTTGAAAAGGCATGAGTCATATGTTATATAATAATTTAGATTTATTATTCAATTAAGATAAATATGTTATAGCAGGTGATAACGAGTCCTAATTGAGACTATTATACGGATAATTAAAATTTGTCAATACGCAAACTAACTCACACACACACACAAACACAATAAACGGCATTCCTTCACTCAAACATAAAAAAAGATAAATATGAAAATCCTTTAGAATGAAAATAACGAGACAATGTGTGCAACTTAAAATTGAGTCTCCATCCTTTTTAGTGACAATTTATAAAGTTAAAATCTACACGCCAGATAAGAAAAGTTAAAAGTATCCAACCATTTGAAATTATATTATTTCAAAATAGTCAATATATATATATATTGTAACTGCCAACTTTTGGCCTAGTTAACTTTTTACCCTAATTCAAGAATTTTAATTAATAATTAGAGCCGTTTAAAGGAAAGGGGTCTCACATGGAGAAAGAATAAGATTCTTTTGATTACAATGACAATCTTTTTTATTCCTTATTCCTGATCTAACCTATTTATACAATTCAGTTTCTAAGCCCTAAGCTTTTCTCCAAAATATAATAGTAATTTTTCAAATCTATATTTATTTTACATATTAGATTGCGTCAATAAGCTAAAATCTAACTCTTCACAGTGAGATCTGCTCCTTGGGCAGACTCCGTCCAACGATCCTATCCTATCTTTTTAATTCAGTACTGTATTTTACATAAACTTTTCGAGTATAAAAATCTAAAACAAAATATTCATATAATAGTTTGGTTTTTACTTCACACTTTTCTCTCTATTTCACTATTTATAATTTACTAAACACAAGATTAAACCATAATGTGGTATTTCTAGACGTGCTAATATTTTTGGTGCGAGTACTTCGCCTTTTCAATGATTTTAATCTCTTGATTCAATGTTCAAGTAAAGGAATTCCTTCCTTTGACAAATTTGGAGGCTCCTCAGAGCTCTTTTATCTATTTTCAGAAATAGGCTGTAAATTGTATTTATCTTTGCTTCATACTTTTATTCTTCGTTCTCTGAGGAAACCTTTTACATAGGAGGAAATTCCTTGATATATTTTTAAACAGTGGCTAACCACAAATCCTAATTGCCTTTATAAATTTATTCAATAATTTGCTCATAAGCACAAAGGAAGTATCAAAATATAATTATGAGAATATGACCTGTCACTCAGGTTTAAACAAGTAAGCCCTAGGGGTGCCGTCTGGACACGTTCGTTGTAGGCAAGCTGGGCCGAAGCAGCCTCGAAAACAGGTAGGCGCTGTTGCGCAAGGATGGGAGAGCAAGGGAGAGCTTCCCAGAGCCGACTTTACTTTTAAATGAATTTGAGATATTTATGGACACTTAGTCCGTCTGCTGACAACGAGAAATATTTTGTCACTCTTGGACTTTTGTGTTCAATCGTTTTCGTAGCCAGGTAGAGGAGTTGACTCCCCTATCTCCCTATAAACGGCTTGACTCACAAATGACCAATCGTAAATTATTTGCTTGGATTCTGTGGACAACTTGCCCCGGTAGACCACGAAAAGTTCTCGAAAATACCAAACAAATGATTCTTTTCGAAAAGATTTCTTTAATCACCTGGCTACAGCCAGTGCACGAAAATGCCAATAAAAGTGGAACTTTGTCACTGAAAGAATAAAATGGAATTTTAATTTAGGTCGTACTTTGCCACGAGAAAATCCGTTGGATATTTTTTATTTAGTGGAACTTTGCCACAATCCAAAGAAAAAATGCTTTTAAACATACGCTCTGCGAAACTCGAGAAAATTCTATAATCTCAAGGTAAACTCGTAAATCGCTACTCAAGAAAAATTGCCTTTTCGAGCAGTTTGGAGAGATAGATCGCTCCGCACTCCCCCAAGACGAACTTAACTCTTTTCGGAGTAAGTATTAAATGCTAAGTCTTTTTGGGACTTAAAATTCAATTCCTTACCCGTACTGAATGAATTGGGAGACAAGAAGAGGGAATAGATTCCCAAGTCTTCTCTCTTGTGTTATCCCCTTTGCGATCTGCGCTTTTCAGCCACAAGATCTAGAATGCCGTATTTCGGCTGTGGAGCTATTTTTATTTGCTCGCTCCCGTTCAGTCTCCCACGCTTACGCAACTAAGCCAGAGTGGGAGTTTTCCGCGTCTGCGCCTCTCTCTCTCTCTCCTGAGTGATGCAACTTTTCAGAGGCATCACGCAGGAGTCAGCTCTTTTGCCATTTTCAGGCTACCTCTGTAACTCGCAGGTTACAATATATATATATATATATATATACATACATACATACATACATACATACACGAGTTACTTATCGTTCGGCTGGTGAAGCGGTTGGACGATTGCGTTGCCGCCTGGATTGGTGTCAGTGGAGGCGCAAAGTTCTCGCTGATGTTGCTGATTTGGGAATTAGCCCTCCGATACAAAATTAAATATCGGGATTTGAAGAATAATATACGCTTCCATAGTAATTTATGTAGTTGATTTAAATGATTGGAGTCGATCCTCGCTACGTCACTTCACCAGGTGAATTTCGTCGCCGGATAAGTTTATAAAAAAGGAACCCATTTACAGTTTAAAATGGTATAAAAGCACCACGCTGATAGATGCAAAAGTCACAGCTCGATAAAACGCGGTGCTGGTCAAGACTCGTTGGTATTCGAAAATAAAGTAATTGAATAATTGAATCGCTATGTCGTTTCGCAAGCGAGGAACGCTATAGGCTCCGCCCATTATCAATATAGATCATCACGCGATGATTTATTACCCAATACCTAAATTGCATTTCGACAGCTCTTTTCACAATTTTATCGGGATATAATTTACGCCAATCATTCGTAGACATGAGGTACAACCCTCGCATTTTCTGGCGGGAACAAATTTGATTTCTCCCGCCCTTTTCATGATTTTAGCGGGAAATAGTTTAAACATATAAAAACGCCTCACTGTTACAGCTTTTTTCGAGCCAAGTTGTTCGTACATCTCTCTCCACACAGGCTCAATTCTTCGAACAATCCTGTCGTTTAGGATAGCTGTAAAGATCTTATACAGCATGTTCAAACAAGTTATTGGCCTGTAATTCTGTGGGTTGGACAAGTCGCCTTTTTTCAGTAGGAGCTCCTACCGAAAAAAGGCCACTACGGAATGGGCGTTTCCGACTTTAAATATCAGGTGAATATGCGGGCCAGAAGTTGGTGTGTGGAAGTAAATTTTTTCCACCAGAAGTTCTTGGTATCATCTGGTCCTGCAGCGGAAAAGTTCTTCGTGCCCTTAAGTGCTTTTTTCACCTTTTCGGCAGTGATTGATGGGCATTCCTCCTTAGATGTTATGAGGTTGTCGCAAAACTCCTTGAAGAGAATTATATTACCAGTATATTCTTTCAACTCCAGTGTTTTCGGGATCTTGTATGCCTCTCTCTAAAAAGTCTCTACCTCGTTGGGCTTGGGTGAGATCGCTGAAGAGGCTCGATGGGTCAGCGAGAAACTGTTGATTCTCCCTGACCCATCTCTCCCTCTTCTGTATTCTTCTCCTTGCGTCAGATAACAAACTATTTTGTCAACAAAATGCTGCTTGAATGTCAGCAGCTTCGACTTGTTCAGTATGTGACGGTAGATCCTCAATTCTTACGCAAACTTTCGAACCCTTTCCATGAACGGTCTACCAGGTGTTATGTAGTCAATCACACACTGAACACAGGACGCATTCTGTCTTGCCCATCCAATCTTCTTGCTCAGTTGTTATATACAGGGTGTCCCAGACTCAAGTGTCCGGACTTATATACCTGTATAAAAATTTAAGAAAATAAATAGAAAATTGCTTCTCCAAAAATCAGTTGAAATTTTAGTTTTTGAGTTATAAAATATTTAAGCTGGTCCAATCAGGATCGCCGTATAAACAGTCGTCTGTGCGATAGCGCGATTCGAACGCAGTGTTATCGAAGCGAGCCCAGAGGTCGGGTTAGCGACGGGAGAACACTACGTTGGAATCCCGCTCACGCACACACGACTGTTTATACGGCGATCCTGATTGGACCAGCTTAAATATTTTACAACTCAAAAACTAAAACTTCAACTGATTTTTGGAAAAGGAATTTTAAATTTATATTTTTCATTTTTATACGGCTGTGGTGTGGTGAGCCCACACTTGTAGTTATTTACTACAAGAAACTATCCACCTAGAAACACTACCCAAATCGGGTAGTGTCACGCCTACCCTGAAAGGGAAATCGCTTAATGGTATACATAAGTCCGGACACTTGAGTCTGAGACACCCTATATATATATATATATATATATATATATATCTCAGGGACTCAGGGACGACCTGCTGGAGTGCTATGATACCAGTATGGCCCCTGAACGAAAAGGTTACATGGCGCGACTGCATGCTCGGTGGTGCGAGAAACACCCAGAGCTCTCGGATTTTTCGGAAAAACGTCTGTGAAACCGTGCCGAGGACCTCCGGAAAAGGGGTCATATAAGCGGAGCGCCTACACAACCGCAGCCAGAACAAGCCGGCAACAGAGAAAGAGAGGCGACACTGAGACCAACCTCGAACAGGCATCCAATAGAGAAAGAACGATGCTTCAAGACCCGGAGAAACATCAACATTCAGGTTTCTGCCAAGCCCAAAGATCTGACTGAACTGGATGATGAGCTTCGTGGAGATTTTTCCGAAGAATCAGACCTCTGGAATATCAATTGTAGTGTGGACAATGCAGTGAGAACTTTGGCAGATGCAAACCGTCAAACAAAACCAACCGTTGATAATAAGACCAAAAGACGAATGCATCAACTTAGCACAAAGATAGGCTGGGGAAGACAGTACGCGTCCCGCATTCAGTGTGTGATTGACTACATAACATCTGGCAGGACTTTCACTGCCAAGGTTCGACAGTTCGCGCGCGAACTGCGGATCCGTCATCACACAATCAACAAGTCAAAGCTACTGACCATCAGGCAGCATATTGTTGACAGAATACGAGTACTATCTAATGCTAGGAGAAGTCTAGAGCGGAGAGAGAGATGGGTCAGAGAAAATCAACAGTTTTTGTCTGACCCATCTCGACTCTTCCAAGACCCTCCAGTGACTGTCGACCATCCGCCCAAACCAGAGGAGGTTGAAGCATTTTGGAGAGAAGTCTACGAAGTCCAGCATCCACTTGAAGAAGGCTCAAAGAACATAAATAGCTTCAAGGAGCTGTGCAATGCCCTCATAACGGCTGAGGAGGAATGCTCACCTATCACTACCGAGGAGGTGAAAAACGTATTAAGAGGCATGAAGAACTATTCCGCTCCGGGACCGGATGGTATCAAGACCTTCTGGTGGAAGAAGTTTGCTTCAACGAATTTTCACCTCATATCTAAAGTCGGAAGAGCCTATTCCGGGGTGGTTGATGGAAGGGCGCACAGTGCTCCTACCGAAGACGGGAAACTTAGCTGACCCTAAGAATTACAGGCCAATAACTTGTCTGAACACACTGTATAAGATCTCCACAGCTATCCTAAATTATAGGATTGTTCGGACAATTGGACCTGTGTGGCGAGAGATGTATGAACAAAGTGGCTCAAAGAAAGGCGTAGCAGGATGTCGGGAGAACTTGCTCATCGATAGATGTGTCTGTAAAGACGCAGCATCCTATCAGCGACTTCTATTTCATCTGGAAAACATCGTGTGATCACTAACAGTATCACCTTTCAGGGAGGTGTGTTTCAGGGCGACACCATGAGCCCTCTCCTCTTTTGCCTCACATTATTGTCACTACCTCTCGCACTTCGCCATTCCGAAGGGTATCTCTGCGGCAAACCTGGAAACCGAAAGCATAAGGTCACTCATGTATTTTACATGGATGATCTTAAGATCTATGCTAGGAATCAAGAGAAACTACATCTAGCTCTAAAAATTGTCAAAGAGTACACTCAAGAGATTGGAATGGAGTTCGGGTTAGAGAAATTCGCCAAGGTTAATTTGAAGAAAGGAAAACTTAATGGCATCCCCGAAGATCCTGAGCTCGTTGACAGAAGCGCTATACGACAACTTTGCGCTGGAGAGACCTGTACATTCCTGGGTGTGCCACAGAGCCGCATTCAGGACGTGACATCTATAATGGATAATCTCCGATGCAGATATAAACGTCTCATCTGACGGATATGGTATTCCGAACTGTCGGCGAGGAACAAAGTATCTGCAACGAACATGCTGGCCGTCCCCGTAGTACTCTATTCATTTGGAGTAGTTCCATGGACGAAGGACGAGCTCAGATCCCTCGATATCGGGTCCCGAAAGGTTATGCACATGAACAAAAGCATGCACCTTAAGTCTTCTGTTCCACGATTTTACATCTCACGCCGTCAAGGTGGTCGCGGAATACTGAATCTTGAATGTCTTCACAACAGGGTTATTCTGAGTACAGCACATATGGTCGCAAATGGACAAGACCCTCTTCTTAAAATGGTCAGGAAACACGAACAAGTGGGCAAAGGGGCGTTTCTATACAAAGCAGCGGAGGAGGCTGCTGAAACACTCGGCCTTGTCTTCAATATCAGGGGTGAGCAAAACGCATCAAATCTTATCCATCTCGAGTACTCACTCCTGAAGGCCCAGATTAAGAAAGCACAGGAGAAAAACTTCCACGAACAGCTCCTCGACAAGAGGATGCACGGCATCTTCCACAGAAATGTGGAAGATCAGTCGATGTCGTATGAGCTAACGTTTGCTTTTCTTAGATCACCCGGATTGAAGTCGGGCACGGAGGGCTTCATTTTGGCATGTCAAGACGGTGTCATTTCCACTCTAGCATACCGTCGCCACATTTTGAGCCAAGACATTCCCGATGATAGCTGCAGAGCTATCATCGGGAAGAAGCTGTCATCGCTAGAAGGCGGTCGTCCTTGGGTCGCTCCGTGTCCTCAGGGTGCACGAGGCTTTCGCCGGATCATCGTATTGAGTTCGTCGCAGACTGTAAACACCTATCTCACGGTCGTGAGACGTGGTTACAGCTGAAATTTTACCGCGATTTCGCTGGGAGCGGGTGCAATTTTTCAGATTAGCACCCGCTCCCGGCGAAATCCTGCGGTTGTCCTTATGACAAATTTTACTATATATATATATATGTATGATGTTATGCGCCATCTACTAGTGTCTCACTAGCACTTACGCTTCTCTATGACTACTATCACTGACTGTTATGTCTATGACTATTATGTAATCAATCACACACTGAACACAGGACGCATTCTGTCTTGCCCATCCAATCTTCTTGCTCAGTTGTTATATACAGGGTGTCCTAGACTCAAGTGTCCGGACTTATATAGCTGTATATGTATAGGACTTGCATGTTGGTGGCGGAAGTGAGAACGTGTTTAGTGACAGGTGGAGAGAGAATTTTACGGAATTTGTGTGGAAGGTGTGAGTGGAGTGTGAGGGTGAGGAAGCCGAGGAGGTGAGTAGGGTTGTGTGGGGTGAATTGGGGAGATAAAAAGTGAGTTTCAGCGTGGGTGGGAGGTGGTATCTAGCTGGATAGGGAAAGTGAGGTTAGGTTGGCAAGTAATCGGGGGAGTTCGTGGTCAGGAGTCTTGGGCTTTCGAGGGGTCAAGGGTGGTTCTCGCAAAGTTAGGGGATGCTAAGGGAGAGAAAGGGGGTCTGCAGGGACTGAGGAATTGAAAAAAGGGGGGGGGGGGG